>OZ026624.1:18214104-18419342 GCA_964020975.1 Hermodice carunculata
GAGACATGCCTTCTAGTCTCCATTGTGTACCAGATACAGGAGATATGCCTCCTGGTTTTGATTCTGTGCCAGGCACTGGAGATATGCCTTCTGTTCTGGATTATGTGTCAGGCACTGGATATGCCTTCTGTTCTGGATTATGCGTCAGGCACTGGAGATATGCCTTCTGTTCTGGATTATGTGTCAGGCACTGGAGATATGCCTTCTGTTCTGGATTATGTGTCAGGCACTGGAGATATGCCTTATGTTCCGGATTCTGAGTCACCACTTACTTATACTTCTGCCGTAAATTCTTCTTCAAATGTTTATGTCTTTCTTACAGCACTAAGCCAACTTTGTACAATTGTTGTCCAATGCCTGGAGAGCAGAAACATGAGTTTGTCTGTCTGCCTGGGGAGACTGCTGATTAGTATAGTTGGAAAGACGAATGAAACTAATGAAACTCACAGCAGGAAAAGAGTTTGCTTTAATATCAGCAGCGTCTCAAAGCACAGTTCAGTGTCCTGAGGTTGATGTCAATTATAGGTTTGCATGGTCTATTGTGTTCCCTAATGCGCCATGAAATTCATTCAAAGCCTTCCTACTGGTCCACGTTTGGCTTCAGGTGACAATCCTGTAGCTAGTGCTCAGAAACGTGGCCCCAGCTTCCTTCACCCCTGCCATCATCATCAAAGCTTGTTACTAAAACATACAAGTGTCCATCAATGTCGCTTTTTTCTGTTCCCAGTGTGAAATTGACTGATCGTGGGATTGATGATTCCTTGCCAGAGTACATGACAGTCTTTTAAGGCCTCTGTCTCAATGGTTGCTTGACCTGGGGTCACTTCCCTAAGCTAGGGTAATATAACATTAGATTGATCTAACTTAATGTACTTGCTGGAAATTGCTGTAGAACCATGCCACATGGATTTCCAATTGCTCACTCCCTACGGCACCAGACTGTTTTCAAGTGACACTACATTCATGACAAGATCTATACAGTCAAATGGCTTGCGAGTACTTTTGCCCAATATGCAAACTAATTCTTTAAGCTGATATGAATTAATTCTTTACTTTGGGTGACAGTTTGGTGCACCAAAAATATTGACACTTACAGTTTACAGGCACTGTGACTGCTAATATCTGATTTGCTTCCAAGATGTTTCACTGCTGGGGCTTGATGGATGAGATTGAAATCTAACACTTTGTTTATTTTCTTTGAATTCTTCAAAGGAATGAACAAATGCTGCATGAATTTCAGATTTGAATACATTCAGCCTCCAATTTTTCAACTTGCCATGAAGGATTTCTTTTCAAATTAAACACACACTCCCATCTTTAATCAATAATACAGGAAATTGCGGCAAGGTCTTGATAAATTACGATTGAAAGTTGCACGTCCGTCTTATTTGATTACACACTTCACATCATCATTGGTCACATAAGCTCTGTTTAATTGAACTTTTTTCATCAGTGTTTCCAAGAAGCTGCCATTGAGAAACTAGCTAAACTATGTATCTGCACACTTCTCCATCTTGGTTCAAAGTTATGGACCTCACAAGTTTCCAAGTACCAACTACGACAAAATCAGTGCTTGCTTTTTTTGTACAAGCTACTGTAGTTTTAAAAATTTTTGCACCAGACTTAATATTTTGCTATTCGCACTTATACTTCAAGCGTGAAATAAGGTACATTGTATTACATCTCACTATATAGCATTTAAACTGTGCAAAATTGAAATGCAGGACTTTATTCTAATTTTATTCTAATTTAACAGAAATTGTGTTTGTGAGACATTTTCCAGAACTACAGTATCACTCTTCCATTGGTATGTCTCATACAAACTGTGGATTTCAGGAATGAAAGCTGTCTGCCATAACTTCAGTAAATTTGTAGGATTTTGGTGCACAGTGATCCTGTCTTGAGAGACCATTCTAATGTGACGCCACCTGCCTTGAAAGATCACTGTCAAAAGATACTTTGCTGCATCACCTTCCGGTTATTTTGCAGCCAGCAGTGATGGTCTTGCTGAGCCAAGTAAAATTAGGACAGTCTTGCTGAGCCAACTAAAATTAGGGCAGTCTTGCTGAGCCAACTAAAATAAGGACAGTCTGGCTGAGCCAACTAAAATTAGGGCAGTCTGGCAGAGCCAACTAAAATAAGGACAGTCTGGCTGAGCCAACTAAAATTAGGACAGTCTGGCTGAGCCAACTAAAATTAGGACAGTCTTGCTGAGCCAACTAAAATTAGGACAGTCTGGCTAGGCCAACTAAAATTAGGACAGTCTGGCTGAGCCAAGTAAAATTAGGACAGTCTGGCTGAGCCAACTAAAATTAGGGCAGTTTGGCTGAACCAACTAAAATTAGGACAGTCTTGCTGAGCCAACTAAAATTAGGACAGTCTGGCTGAGCCAACTAAAATTAGGACAGTCTGGCTGAACCAAGTAAAATTAGGACAGTCTGGCTGAGCCAACTAAAATTAGGACAGTCTGGCTGAACCAACTAAAATTAGGACAGTCTTGCTGAACCAGGTAAAATTAGGACAGTCTGGCTGAGCCAACTAAAATTAGGACAGTCTTGCTGAGCCAACTAAAATTAGGACAGTCTGGCTGAGCCAACTAAAATTAGGACAGTCTGGCTGAGCCATCTAAAATTAGGACAGTCTTGCTGAGCCAAGTAAAATTAGGACACTCTGGCTGAACCAAGTAAAATTAGGACAGTCTTGCTGAACCAGGTAAAATTAGGACAGTCTGGCTGAGCCAACTAAAATTAGGACAGTCTTGCTGAGCCAACTAAAATTAGGACAGTCTTGCTGAGCCAAGTAAAATTAGGACAGTCTGGCTGAGCCAAGTAAAATTAGGACAGTCTTGCTGAGCCAACTAAAATTAGGACAGTCTGGCTAGGCCAACTAAAATTAGGACAGTCTGGCTGAACCAAGTAAAATTAGGACAGTCTGGCTGAGCCAAGTAAAATTAGGACACTCTGGCTGAACCAACTAAAATTAGGACAGTCTTGCTGAACCAGGTAAAATTAGGACAGTCTGGCTGAGCCAACTAAAATTAGGACAGTCTTGCTGAGCCAACTAAAATTAGGACAGTCTGGCTGAGCCAACTAAAATTAGGACAGTCTGGCTGAGCCATCTAAAATTAGGACAGTCTTGCTGAGCCAAGTAAAATTAGGACACTCTGGCTGAACCAAGTAAAATTAGGACAGTCTTGCTGAGCCAACTAAAATTAGGACAGTCTGGCTGAGTCAACTAAAATTAGGACAGTCTTGCTGAGCCAACTTAAAGTAGGACAGTCTTGCTGAGCCAACTAAAATTAGGGCAGTCTGGCTGAGCCAACTAAAATTAGGACAGTCTTGCTGAACCAGGTAAAATTAGGACAGTCTGGCTGAACCAAGTAAAATTAGGACAGTCTGGCTGAGCCAAGTAAAATTAGGACAGTCTGGCTGAGCCAACTAAAATTAGGACAGTCTTGCTGAGCCAACTAAAATTAGGACAGTCTTGCTGAGCCAACTAACATTGGGACAGTCTGGCTGAGCCAACTAAAAATAAGGACAGTCTTGCTGAGCCAACTAAAATTAGGACAGTCTGGCTGACCCAACTAAAATTAGGACAGTCTTGCTGAGCCAACTAAAATTAGGACAGTCTGGCTGAGCCATCTAGAATGAGGTCCTTCCTCATCATGCTTTGTAAAGACACATTTCAATGTATTACTCATTAACTGTTTCTCCCTTAAACTGGCAACAAGTGGCTGGCAGTTGAACGTTGTTTCAAAGTTTTACGCCAGTTTTAACAGTAATGAAAAACAATTTGAATAAGAATTACAGATGAGATTTATCATGATAACATGATCTCAAGGTCAACAGCTTTCCCTGGCATGGGTTGGGCACTAAGTGTCAGGCACAGCTGTTGACTCAGTGTTGATTCATGGGAAAGGGTTAATGTCTATGGCAGGCCAGCCAATGCCTTGGCTCTGCTGCAGCCTGGCTTTGGCCCGGCAGGCCAAGGTGTGAAGGGTTTCCGGGACATTATTCACCACAGAACTGACTTAAGACTTAACATGACTGCCTGTGCTTGAGTGAACGATCTCTTTTACGAGGAATCTGAAGATCCCATTCCGATCTAATTCCACCTGAATATATCGAAACATCCATCACCAGATCACGGCAGCAACGTCCAAACACCATTGCCGCCGCCAGATTTAATCTATCTGTCGTAAATGAACAATGTAGTTCTTTCCTTATATGTGCCTGGTAACACTGACATTATGACATACACAGGCTTTGTCCGTGCTGAAAGGAACCAGGAACAACCACCTTAATCATATGCAGCTGATGAACCACCAAACAATCTCCTTGTTTTGCATGATATGAAGAAGGCTGACCTAGGGTGTGTGCCATCTTTTGTCAAATCTATTTTGATGATATTCCCATGTTTCTGCTGGCTTGATAATGACATGCATGTACATCTAGCTGTCCCGTCTTTACAAGTCTTCTACACTGTGCATTGATTGAGTAAACCCCTGATAGAAACTGACACAGCATGCAAGAAATAACACACAAGTCCCCATTAGCACCAAAGACTGCCGCCTCCAGCATTGATGGATTTCTTTTCTCTCCATTTTATGGGGATCTGTGCAAGCACAGCACACCACTTAACACTCACGCTGTGGAAAAGGTGTAGCCCAACAACATCTCCAACCAGGTTTTTTTGCTTGTAAATGGAAGTTGGAAGGGCATCTCTGCATATTCAGGTGCTAAAGATATTCATGATTCAAAATTTGCAATGCCCCGAATTTGTGTAATTTATGACATGCTTACCCCTCCACATAAAACAGGCACACGTTCCTCCTTCAGGTTATAACCTTGCCTCATCTACTTTCTAACTACTGCTGCTTCCAAGATAATCCTGCATCAATTTAGGCTGTGAAGGGAGGGAGGTAGGAGAGGGGAAGGAGGGAGGGAAGGAAGGAAGGGAGGAAGGAAGGAAGGAAGGAAGGAAGGAAGGGAGGGAGGGAGGAAGGAAGGACGGAGGGAGGGAGGGAGGGAGGGAGGGAGGGAGGGAGGGAAGGAAGGAAGGAAGGAAGGAAGGAAGGAAGGAAAAAATAAAAACTTGAGAAAGCAAAAAGCTTAAGAAAAGTCATTCACTAAAATTTGAGACATACCAGACACTAAGCATATTCAGAAACTTTGAAATTTATTTGTTTAGCAGAAAAATGTTATTTCTGGAAGGTTAAGTTACATAACTTGTATAAGTGCCCTCATCATGGTGGAGACATAGTTATTGCTTAGCAACGGGGAGGACCAGAGCTGGTCTGCAGTTAATATAAATATTAATATCTCTTATTAGCTCTTTGAAAGGGACTCACCGATATGCTGTGCTGACTATTTGCCAATGGGCTCCCTGAGCGCAAATCACATGGCGCGCTTGATATGTCTCCAAAATGGCATGTATTTATCAGCTGTTTGTTCTGCAGTAATCTATTTTAAATAACTGTTACCAAATGTGATCGATTTCACAGCATCATATCGGAATGTCTTTCTTATTTTATGATTCATATATGATTAGCGCTTACAGTTATTGTAGGTAAGCCCAATGTATGTCAAAAACAATACCTGCAATGTGCAAATGGAGTTTGCGCACAACATTTTGCCTGCATGGGTACCCAATGTATGGTCAATTTCTTTCTGTACCTCACGAAAACTTTCTGAGTCTTAATCGGATGTAAATATCAAAGTTTGTACACTTTAAGGACACCAAAAGAGCCAGATTTACCACTTGTATCATGCCCAGCTTCCATACTACCACAAATGAAATGTTATTGAGACTTGAGATGAAGTCAGGGGGGGGGGGGAAGTAACAATGCGCTGATGTCTACTTTCCTATTGGTCCATGTGACCAGCTGATCTCTGCTCTCCTATTGGTCCATGTGACCAGCTGATCTCTGCTCTCCTATTGGTCTATGTGACCAGCTGATGTCTGCTCTCCTATTGATCCATATGACCAATCTTCAGTTAACTACCATATTCAAATAGGTCATATGACAACACAATACAATACAATATACATTACAATCTTTATTTCAAATTGGAGGTGCATGTATTGACCATAAGCATCCAGGGATAGGGACTTTCAAGTTGATTACAAACCAATCATAGAGCTCTCTCCTGTACCCATTCCATTGCCTTTGTGCAAGTCGGATTAGAGTCATGTCTGATAACTGGGCAGTAATTGAAATGGCTGAGGATAAAACATGTCAATATGGACTTTTTCGCTGCTGTACTAAGAAAATGAGAAAAGCATTTAGCTGCCAACCAGCCATTTTGAAAATTTCTTTTATACAAGTATCAAATTCATGCTTCTGGTCTAACTGTATACCTAGAAGTTGGACGGTGTTTTCTGGTGAAACAGATGAATCTTAAACATCAAAACTTTAAACAATCTGATTGTCACCATAAGGCAACAGAAAGGATCATCAGAGCAATGTCTTTGAACAGTGATGTTTGACACAGAGTAACCACATTGCAGTCAAATTTAAGCAATGGGAAATCTTTTTATTGATGCAGATGACGTTCTGCAGTTTCCAAAGACACCAAATGTGGTGCTTACTGGAAATGATCAAGTCCTTCTGAGTTGGCAAACAAGTGCCATTCTGTCATGTTTCTATTATGGTCTTGCCAATCATCAACCATAAAAGTGCTTAGACAGTCAAGTACATTCCCTTCTCAGTTTAACTGAATTCAATACTTTTATGTGACAGTTAAGACATCAACAACAAGTTTACACATTTTGTCAATAATACAGTGTGAACCCTCTGTCTTTTTTAACAAAGTGTTTTCCTTGGAGTTCCAAACATTACAAAAACTGTGTTGACAGAAAACTAATTTGGCAGCGAGAATGCATGTCAACACAAATTAACGTAACTCTGCAATATTTAAAATGCAATTACAGTGTGATTGAAATATGTGCCCTCTGTACCACCCAGGTGTGATCTGGTCCAGACAGTTGACCCTTATAAAGGGAGCATAATCAAGGTGTGACCTGGTCCAGACAGTTGACCCTTATAAAGGCAGCATAATCAAGGTGTGACCTGGTCCAGACAGTTGACCCTTATAAAGAGAGCATAATCAAGGTGTGACCTGGTCAAGACAGTTGACCCTTATAAAGGGAGCATAATCAAGGTGTGACCTGGTCAAGACAGTTGACCCTTATAAAGGGAGCATAATCAAGGTGTGACCTGGACCACACAGTTGACCCTTATAAAGGGAGCATAATCAAGGTGTGACCTGGACCATACAGTTGACCCTTATAAAGGGAGCATAATCAAGGTGTGACCTGGTCAAGACAGTTGACCCTTATAAAGGGAGCATAATCAAGGTGTGACCTGGTCCAGACAGTTGACCCTTATAAAGGGAGCATAATCAAGGTGTGACCTGAACCATACAGTTGACCCTTATAAAGGGAGCATAATCAACATATAAAATAAAACCTTTCTGTCTAACATTATTGAATTATTCATTAGACATCCACAAGATCATCTTGTTTTACACCAAGATTAATAATTTCAAGCCCTGCTTTTATGATGTTGTACCAAACAGACAGACAGACAGATGAACATACATAAGGATGTACATATACATATATACATGCATGCATACATACATGTATATATATATATATATATATATATATATATATATATATATATATATATATATATATATATATATATATATATATATATATATATATATGTATATATTCACATGCCTGTACATGTACTTTATAGTTGGACATAAAATTTCAAACTTGACTGCAGGTTCCTCAGTGATATATCTGCACATGCTGGTTACTAGCCACTGTCTGGGTTGGTTGGCAGCTCTGCCCTGCCCACCAGGGCACACCTGTGACGTTGATTATTGAGCCTGCCAGACATGAAAGGTAATAGCTTGAAGGTGAAGGATATATGGAATGACAGGTTCGTTTCTAACCTCAAATCTCCTTCTTGAAAGATGAAGACCAGTTAACTACCCAATACCTTACAATGTCACTTTCTGATCTCCAGAAGCCAAAGATCAAATGTCATCGCCATCATTCAGAGGCTCCCTGTCTTGGGGGGGGGGGGGGGGCATGATACAGTGAAACCTGTTTGGACAGACCACCCCACAGATGACCAAATTATAGTCTGTCAAGACAGGTGGTCTTTCATAGGAACATATATATCAGGTGCAATGTGCCATGTGTTATATCCTGACAAGCTGTCTTTGCAGACATGGGGTGTTTCATTGAAGTGGCTCTCCATACAGGGATCACTCTGCAGTACCTCAACTTGTCTCTTTATCAAGCTTCATCTGATGGACTTCCTGTAATGTTTCCCTCCTACGTCCCTTCTGCATTAGTGTCATCTGTAGTTTCAGCAAGCATCTATTTTGACGACAGACAACATGTCTTATGATTGAAGTCTCAGCTGGCCATTTTGCAATAAAACTAAGGCACACTAACACAGCGGCCCATATTTCACCCAGTTAGGCTTCTTTCATTTTTCATCTATCCAGGTTCTATGTTGCCTGTCTTGAACAGACACTGAAAGCCGCTGAATGTTTCATATTTTGATTAAAAGTAGCTATTTCACCATGTTCTGAGGAACTTGCAATTGTCAGCAGGGAATTAAACACAGCTGGAATTGACAAGTCGGCAATACATGTATTGTTTGAAGACCTGGTTGACTGTGTTGTTTCAGTAATTTGGCACCCAAGTATGACACTTCTATCATTTTGCAGCCATTGCCATACTCCGTATACCCAGTCAGAGTGCAGCTGGTATTGTTGAACAGTGCCAGGAGTGTGTAATGATATTACAGTGGTCCCTGTCTTAAGAGACCACCCTGACGGTGAGATGAGTGTGTGATATTACAGTGGTCCCTGTCTTTTATCATTTGTCATTTTATGAGAAGGGTCTCACTCACTGTTACACACAGCCATCATGATCTTCATAACCCATTTTATAAGAGAAGGGTCTCACTCACTGTTACACACAGCCATCATGATCTTCATAACCCATTTTATAAGAGAAGGGTCTCACTCACTGTTACACACAGCCATCATGATCTTCATAACCCATTTTATAAGAAGGATCTCACTCACTGTTACACACAGCCATCATGATCTTCATAACCCATTTTATGATAAGGGTCTCACTCACTGTTACACACAGCCATCATAATCTTCATAACCCATTTTATGATAAGGGTCTCACTCACTGTTACACACAGCCATCATGATCTTCATAACCCATTTTATAAGAGAAGGGTCTCACTCACTGTTACACACAGCCATCATGATCTTCATAACCCATTTTATAAGAAGGGTTTCACTCACTGTTACACACAGCCATCATGATCTTCATAACCCATTTTATGATAAGGGTCTCACTCACTGTTACACACAGCCATCATAATCTTCATAACCCATTTTATAAGAAGGGTCTCACTCACTGTTACACACAGCCATCATGATCTTCATAACCCATTTTATGAGAAGGGTCTCACTCACTGTTACACACAGCCATCATGATCTTCATAACCCATTTTATGAGAAGGGTTTCACTCACTGTTACACACAGCCATCATGATCTTCATAACCCATTTTATGAGAAGGGTCTCACTCACTGTTACACACAGCCATCATGATCTTCATAACCCATTCTTATGGCATTCAGCTATCACAGGTTTTTTGATGGCTATGGGGGAACCTCATTTGCTATATGACGTGAAAGATGTCCACATTTTTTGCCTTTGGAGGTCAGGGGTGGGAGAGGGGGTGAGGATTGGGGTAAGGATGGGATGAGCGAGGGGTTAGCTGTGCACATAAAATGAGCCTGGAGTCATTGCACTGGTATACAATTTTTTTTTTCACATAGGTAATCATTGTAATGATCCGTAACTCTCTGTCTGAGGAACCTGTCAAAGTCAACAAATTATGCAGTCAGGAATCTTTCATCTTTTCTCATTAAAAGCTGAGAAAATTATCATCATCAGCCAATCAGAATGCCTCAAAGGACTCAATCATCAGCCAATCATAATGCCTGAAAGGACTCCCTACAGAGGTCAAAACTTAACTGGGACGTCAAAGGATAATTAAGATTCATGGTGATAAATTATTTGGAGGTCATCTGTTTTGGAACATGTTCAGATATATTCTCTAACCTCACTAATACATCATAATTTGGAGAAATCCAATTAACTTCTTCTGCCTGCGTTATTGTGTTGTATGAACTTTTCCCAGAAAGGTGTTTTGAGTGATCATTTGCTGTGGAAGAAAAAGCTGTCCCATGGTAATAGGTCCCTTGTATCATTACAGGGTCACAAATTTTTCATGAAGGTTTACCTGTAACGGTTATCTCTCATGGGCTCTTATTAAATATCACTTATCCAACATCAGTTTTCTCATGCCCAGCAAAGAAGGCTTATTTGGAATTTTTTTCCTGGAGAATTAGCTGACCTTAATTAATCTCATTATTTCCATACATCTTTTTTTTTGCTTTTGAGTGTATACACATCAATTTACTTGTGATGTCTGTGTTTCCTTGTTTTCAAAGAATTGTCATTTTAACAGTGTCCAAACCAACCTCAACCCTTTGTACACCATGCACTGAATTTACTTTATTTTGATGTTTGGTCTGCTGTCAAACATTAAACTTTTCAGTGTTTTGATGGAGAGCAAGTCAACAGGTTTCCCTGCCACACCCACAGTTTGCCATGGACACCTGTTGACCTGGTCTATTACTGTCAACAGATTTCCCTGATACACCCACAGTTTTCCATGGATACTTGTTGACCTGGTCTATTACTATCAAAAGGTTTCCCTGCCACACCCACAGTATGCCATGGACACTTGTTGACCTGGTCTATTACTGTCAACAGGTTTCCCTGCCACACCCACAGTTTGCCATGGACACCTGTTGACCTGGTCTATAACTGTCAACAGGTTTCCCTGCCACACCCACAGTTTGCCATGGACACCTGTTGACCTGGTCTATAACTGTCAACAGATTTCCTTGCCACACCCACAGTATGCAACGGACACCTGTTGACCTGGTCTATTACTGTCAACAGACCAAATCTGTCCAGAGTTTTTCTCAGATACTATTATTCCAAAAATCACCAAACTTGCCATGGTGGCTGACCTATGCAATGAAATTGTGCATATCGTTTGGAATAGTCATGATGTTTACATTTATACAAAATTAGGGGCAATCAAAGTTTTAAAAGTTCTATATCTTCAATTATATTATAGATAAATACAAAGTTCGAAATTCTAACTTACACATGTAGGTTTGAGACATCTGGCAAATCCAATAGCATGTAAACAAAAGTTGGGGAATTTTAATGTATGCTAAATTCACTGAACTTCCCAAGAATACACATTTCCCCCTTCTACTACTTGTTACAAGCTGTATGGACCTCTATGGTGCTAGGCAACCATTTTGCATTCATAATAAATTAGCTTGAACCTGTCTCATAGGCAGTCTTCTAGCCATACATGCTAGATGGATGGTTTGGAAGTTGTGGGTCTTGTAGCAAATGGGGGGGGGGGGGGGGGGACTCCCAACACCTTATCTTGCAGAAACCAAAACTTATTATGGAACCTGTGACCTTGGAAATAGGGTCAAGGTCACCACCTTTATACTTCAACTAGCCCTTATACAGGAGTATATACCTGGGCACTATCAAAGTCTTATCTCAAGAACTTCTTGAGTTATGGTGTGGAAACCACAGTCTCTCAAATCAGCCACTGACATGACCAAAGCTATGCCCCCACTTTCTTCAAGGATGGGGGGGGGGGGGGCAAAAATTGAGCTTCTAATGGAGTGGTCATCCCAGCCAAACATAGTGATGTCATTAAGATTACCCAAAACAGAAACTCAAGCTGGATTTTGTAAAGTTTGAGTGCAAGGAACCTCAGCCAGTGACCTGAAACTTTTTATCTTCCATTGCTTTACATCAGTAAATAAATTTTACCTTTCCATAGAATTCTGCAACCAAATGGCTTTTGTTTTTTGTGGGTCATTCCATAATTCCATCTTTTTCCCAAGATCATAAACAACCCAGCCCTACTCAGTGCTGTCCAGCTGAAAATATCTGTAGCAAATTTTTTTTTTACTTGTAGCATTTTTTCCAATTCTTTACATAAGAAACACTTACTTTGGAAAAAATATGTAGCAAAATTTTGCTACAATGCTCCAGTTGGACAGCCCTGCTACTTGATATAATACAAAGCTCAACTTGTGTCTTACCTGTTGTTGTTGCGTGGAGTCCTCTATATACCTCTGGTTGGACCTTTCTATTTCGTTGTCTAACCGTGTGTACTTGTCCTGAGGTTTTTTGGGACCATTCGGCAGTAAGGACTGAAACAACAACAAAAAAGATAAAAAGAAATCAGATGACTGCACACCACAGATCTGTATCAACTGGACACATTCCCCGTAAGGAAATATCGTTCACTTAAAATCATCTCTTTTGATCTTGGTTTGGAGGCTAAAAGAGAACGCCAAATGCACTGAGGAAAAAAAATCAGTACATAAGTGCACTCCAACGATTTGCATCAGTTGCAAGCACCGAGTAATGGTTCAGTTGCTTATAATCTATCATATCTTTTGATGTGGTTTTGGAGGCTAAATAAGAAACAAATTGAACCCACAGAAACTTAATGCCAATATATTGGCATGCAACATTTTCCCACTTCAAAATTAAGAGAGAGTCTCTGCGGGCTTCTGTTTTGCCATCAAAGTTGATATGACATACTTCCCTGCGGCACTCTTCCCGAGCACACAGAGGTCAACTCTTCCTGAGCACAAGGGGTCAAACTCTTCCTGAGCACACAGAGGTTATCTCTTCCCGAGCACACTGAGGTCAACTCTTCCCGAGCACACTGAGGTCACACAGAGGTCAACTCTTCCTGACCACACTGAGGCCAACTCCTCTCCAGCACATAGGGGTCAACTTACACATCAGCAAATTAGTGACATAATCATTTTGGTAAGTAGCTCTGTTTGATTGGTATTGACTGACTGACCACTGGCCAAGTTAACGAAGACAGTGGCTGTTAGCTGGAAGATACACATCGCCAATATTCCACACATCTGGAGAATAATGATCTACCAAACTATGTAATACACAGCACAATTGCTGTTTCAGGTAAACTGCGGCCACAGCTTGCTTTGAGACAATTTGTACGGTGTACCTTTTATGTACTTATTTTGTACTTAAAGCATGTGTCTGTGAGGCCAAGGTTGGTAAACTACATGCAGGATCACACTGGATACATCATCATCATCATCATCATCATCATCATCATCATCATCATCATCATCATCATCATCATCATCATCATCATCATCATCATCATCATCATCATCATCATCATCATCATCATCATCATCATCATCATCATCATCATCATCATCATCATCATCATCATCATCATCATCATCATCGAGCACAGGAGCTTACACAAAGTCCAGGTAAATCTGTACATTGGTTCTCATGCAAAACTTGTCTCCATGTGGATACACAGATAAATTACTTGCACAGGAAAGCTCAAGGGGGTGTCCCACTGCCAGGACTGAGTGCTTCTGCTACGAAAGTCCCAATTGTTACATAGTTCATACTGAGGCTAAGGTTACATAGTTCACTGAGGCCAAGGTTACATAGTTCATACTGAAGCCAAGGTTATGTATACATAGTTCATACTGAGGCCAAGGTTACATAGTTAATTGAGGCCAAGGTTACAAAGTTCATTGTTGTCGGATTTATTCTGGGCCAGCAAAAGCAGCAGGTTGAAATACACAAATTTAATAAAACTGTAGAAACTCAAATCTTCTTACTTTCAGTTTCCCTCAAAATGCAGTCAGTTGGTTGAAGAAAAAATAAAAAAACAACAAGTTGACGCTGACGCTGTCCATATCTCCCGCCCACATAATTTTAAAACAAAGATAACTGTATATTTGGCAGGTACATACTGGCATGTTTCTGATATTGTGCTTAAATGGGGACGATACGTTAACTGTACCTCTACCCTGGGTGTCATGGTAAACATATACTCAAGTAAATTAAAAATAACCTGAAGATATTGCGTGCAAGGAATTCACAGAGAAGTGACCCTGGGTGACCTTGACTGCGGTCAAGGTCACTTTCCTTTGTACTCGATGTGACTACTAATAAGGGTGACCTACTGTAAAAAATTCATGATCCTAGCTTTACTGGTTCTTGAGATATCGCACGCAAGAAATGTGGGATGGATGAACTGCCTCTGGTGACCTTGAAATTAGGTCAAGGTCAAGGTCCTTCAAGCATGACATAGAACCTTACAAGGTTGATCAACTGTAAAAGTTAAGTGATCCTAGCTCACTTGTTTCTTCAGATATTGCATACAACAAATTCAAAGAAAATTGAATTGCCGGTGGTGACCTTGGAATTAGGTCAAGGTCACACACCTTCGAACTCAATGTAGACCCTAACAAGAGTGATCAACTGTGAAAATTTCATCATCCTATCATATCCGGTTCTTAAGATATCGCGCGCAAGAAGTTTAGAGATAAATGACCCTGGTGACCTTGAAATGGGGTCAAGGTCACTCTCCTTCGAACTCGACGTGAACACTTATAAGGGTGACCAACTGTAAAAAATTCATGATCCTAGCTTAATCTGTTCTTGAGATATCGCGCGCAAGAAATGTGGGACGGACGGACAGACGCACGGACGGATGGACGGTCGTCATTACTATATCTCCCCCCCACTTCGTGGGCGGGAGATAAAAACAACTACAGTGACGTGTCATCTAGCGATGCCACAATAATATACTCTCGTGCCCGAGATTACTTATATAAGAGCCTCCCTGAAGAGTGTATCCCCAAGGCATTTGGCATGGTTTGAAAATGGGGAGCACATATATACGAATAGTGGAAGTAGAATGATTTAAGTATAATGACTTGCCGGTTAGAAATGACCGTTTCTGTGAATAAATATATACATATGAATATCAGATGTCATGGTTAACAGTCTAATAAACATATAAAAATATGTAACCATGTAGTTCATGGATTCCCATTTAGGAATCATGTCAGTATAACAGATAATGTCCTGTGACATTTGGGGTGGGGGGGCTGGGGGGTTCCTGAACTACCAATGTAAGTTAAAGGAAAGTGGGACAAATCAAATGCCTGGCGACTGCATAGAAGTATAACTTGGCCAGTAAGACGGGGTGTGGCAATGAAAAAGACTAATGTCCCAGGATGTAATCTGTGACACTGACAGGATTCCTTACCTGTCTACTCTGGTAGAACTGCAGTTATTATTGAATGCTGTGAGAAATGTACAGGTGTTACTACTGTTTCAGTGTTCTCTGGTAGCTGGAAGTTGACATACACGTGGTCTATTAGAGAGAGAGCCTGGTCTGCTGGTTGGAGATAAATAATTTGGTGAAACCGTAGTGTCTGATGATTTTTTGTAATTGAAAGTGTTCTGCTGATGGATGGAGGTAATTTACATCAAAGTCTCCAGTAATAATTGTTGGTAACTTGAGGTGAGGAATGTGGTGCATGATTTTTTCCAGTCTTTATAATATGCAATGGCCCACATCATGCCCTTTGATCTTACCAAATTTGAATAGGATCAAAAGAAAACCCTGAGTTCAGCTCTGCACATAATCTTAATTTCTAAATTTATTTATTATTAAATCAGAAAATGATAGCAGCACCATGGCAATGTAATATGCCCTAACACACATCATGTCAGTAAAGTCTATCAAATTTCAAAGACCTCTGCTGGAAAATCTGAGACTTGATGAGGATACAAGTTCAGCCGTCTCCATAAATATTAACATGTATGTTTACCTATCATTTAAAAAAAAAAATCAGAAAAAATCAGAAAATGACAGCAGTATCATGTCAATGTAATATGCACTGGCCTCGACTATGCCAATGAAACGTGCCAAATTTGAAAGGGATCCAATGAAAAAGGAGGGACTAGTTGTGGATACAAGTTCAGCCCCATCCATAAATATGAACATTCATATTTACCTGGGCTCTGTAAAATTTAAATGAATCATTAAAAATTAGAAAAATGAAAGCAGTGACACAGCAATGTAATATGCACTGGCCCACATCATGCCAGTTGAGTGTGCAAAGTTTGAAAGGAAAATGAAAGTCCTGGGACAAGTTGCGGACACAAGTTCAGTGTTACAGATGGATGGATGGATGTACGGAAGGACGGACATGAGGATTCCGATATAATCCCTGCAGGAGTATTAAAAAAAAACAAGAGCAAGGCTCTGGAGGCAGGCTATTTTTATATGCATTTTTCTGTTAAATTTTGAGCTGAAGATCAACTAAATTATACACACAAAGCTCAAACTCATTAACTTTGCTAAAAACTTTCATAAATTGTTCGACTACAACCGTCCCCATCTTCAAATTCTGTACAAATATACATGAATGAGAGAGAGAGAGAGAGAGAGAGAGAGAGAGAGAGAGAGAGAGAGAGAGAGAGAGAGAGAGAGAGAGAGAGAGAGAGAGAGAGAGAGAGAGAGAGAGAGAGAGAGAGAGAGAGAGAGAGAGAGAGAGAGAGAGAGAGAGAGAGAGAGAGAGAGAGAGAGAGAGAGAGAGAGAATGTCTTGACACACCTTCACACTGCAGATGACAGGAACAACTGTTAACTATGATGATTCTGCAATGAATCCAGCATTTACATAATGGACACTCTTCCGCACAGCTTTACATTTCAAGTTATAAACTAGGCTCATAAGACTTTCTGTGTGCAATGGTTGGGGGGGGGGGGTCCCAATTCACTGGTACAGGAAATAATTTTTCAGTATGCAGCATACAGAAAACAAGAATGTTCCAAAATAATGGCTGTTATGAAGTCAAGAAAATAAGACGGCTTCCAGAATGAAGGTAGATAAAATGCTCCATTGTAAAAAAATTGACCACCCTTGCGTTGCACTGTGTGCAATAAAGTCTGTTTATATCATGGTATTGTAACATTTTTTATCTATCAAGTCCAAAAAAAACAAAAGCTTAGTTTCATATGTCATTAATGGATGAAGACACCCTTTGAAATGTCAGTCAAAGATACTGTACTGCTAGTCTCCATGTATGAGAATACAAAGACATGTAACTATGCCCAGTCTATTATTCCTAACCCCATGTTTGTAAAACTCATCCACACATTCACTCAGTATCTTCTAAACGGAATGGAATGCATAATAAAGGCAGACAAGAAAAAGTTAATCTCTTTCATCCGAAGTGTGAAGCACCCATCATCAGATGAACTCGTGTTAAGCCATGAAAGGCAAATCAAAATTGCTTGTGTAGGCATTATGTAGCCAGCCACAAATACACAAGACTGTCAGACTAATTTCCACTGCTTACAAAAAAAATCTAGAAACATTGATGGTTTTCAAAAGGGGTTACCTAAAGAGCAAGAACAATTTACAAATAGGCTGAACCTGACAAAGTACAGTTGACGATTAACACAATTTCCAGCCCGGCAATTTTAGTAACCCAATCATAAAGGCTGGCGAGAGTGTAGGAAATGATAGGACCAGCCTCCACGTGAGACAACTTCACAAGAGACTTAGCCAATTAGGATTCCATGTGCCCCCAACAGAGACGCCAAGCTTTGATGGAAACTGCCCTTTTCTATATCTCAAGTCCGACCAAACAACCTCTTGTTTGTACATTGAAAAATGTCATGGTGGATGAGATTGTGTCTACCAAATCGTAATTCTGTCCACTTTTATTTGCTCTATTCCCTGGTGAACTGTATCGTTTGAGATCAACAATTACACTTTCGTCCCTACTGGAATTCTCTCCCTCTATGACGAAGTGAGTTCTGGTTGTGTGCCCCAGAGAATCTGCCCCCTTCCAGCTCTCTACGACAGGAAATAAGATTTATCTGGCCAATGGGAGAGTCTGAAAGGCAGGTCTAAAATTAAATCATCCCCAGTAATAAATTGGATTGGTTTAGCAAGTCACCATTGTAAAAAGGCCAAGATCCTCAATTTCACCCCAGGCTGGTACTCTATGAATTCTCGTGCGGATCGGCCACATAAACTACAGAACCAAACTCCAGGTTTTATGTCTTCTAGCATTCAGAGTGTTCAGCAGGTGTAAAAGTTATAAAAGAATGCCAATGTTGGCATATTTACGAGGGAATAATTCATGTCTTTGTGTCATCTTACACAGCTAAATGAGACACCAAATTGATTCTGCACGGCAGAACCTGTGAACACACAACCCACGTAGATTACGCCATAAACAGCTTGACTATTAAATATTATTTACATGGTTATGAACGAGAAAGAATTGGTTTATGACTCAGCTGAAAATTTAGACTGAAGAGAAAAAGACAGCCTCAAATCAGACAATCTAACACGCTTCCTGATGGTCCGACAACTTCGTCCAATAAAAGGCCACTCTCTGGTGTCTGCATGCTATCTGTTTATATTTTTCCCACCTACAGGACAATTCCACAGAATTGGATTTACTTTATTACTTCAGCCCATAAAATGCCCAGGCCAGCTATTTCCCTCTCAGAGACATCACCAACACCTGCTGAAAAAAGGCACAAAAGGAAGGCTTTAGGACAGCAGATATTACCTGCTCGTTTCTAGGCCATTACAGCATTATATCAAGAACCCTTCTTCGCAAATTTTGGAAGCCACAATAAAGATTATTACTTTCTCAGATTAAAGCACAAAATAACTGGAATCACACAGCCACTGGTAAATCCAAGTAAAAACACCTGCTTAAGAATATGGGGGTCATGTTGATGTATCCTGACTATTTAATTTGCCTTTGTAAAAGACGAAATGCTAATCAATTTTGAACTCTGTTCCTGGCTAAAATGTGAAAAACAGACATCCACAAATGTTACAATAAAATGACTGAGAAATGTATATTAATATTCCTCCCTGATTGCTTTGAGTTAGGTACTAAGATTTGAAATCTAAATAAAATCTGTATTTTTGCAATGTAAATCATGTCTGTACAAGTTACGTTCACATTGTCAAATTCACTCGCCACTCCACAAAAATCACCCTGTTCAATAAAAAAATGTTTGATTTTCAATGTATTTCCCACCAGTTTCAAACTTGGACTTGCCTTCACATAAATCCTTGGCTCACTTTAAATGTTTCAGCAATAACTCGGATCTTTGTGCTGGTAACCCACACAACACTCTAATTGGAAATTTTACCAATCCTAAGGGCTGTCACACAGGCAAGATAATATCATACAAAGTTTGAAGATGGACCATCAAAAGGGGTCTGTATGCAGTAACAAGGTCAAGAATGAAGACCCAGTAACGTGCAGTTATTGAACAGAGAATTCCTAGTCTTCCTTAACTCTCTCAATGCCAACTTTGACTAAAGTCGACCTACTTAAGACAAACTGCTCTGAGTCATAATAACAGTGCAAGATTTATATTTCTTGTAAAAAGACCTTTCATTCCAATACCAGCATCCCTGTTGTTCCAGACAATACAATGGTCTGGGTCAACAACTCTCCTGGGCACACTTTGCATGCAGGAAAGCTGTTGCCTCAGTCCAAAACTTGGCACTGAAAGAGATAAGCCACTATTGTTTTACGCGCAACCCAGCAGTGAGTTGACTAGCACACACAATCCAATACATTTTCTTGATTACCCATCAGTTTGGCTCACTATTACGATCTCTGCAATGCTATTGCGATGTCGGATATTTTTTCCATTAGGGAAATTAGTGCCTTGATGCCCGTCTTCAGCTGGTGCAATTCATGCTGATTTGATTTATCGTGCTTGGCAAGGTTTATTTTCCTCAATTGTGTGGCTACCAAAGGTTGATCTAACGTTATCAGTTTCATGACTGATTTAATTCTTTGCCTGGCTGACTATTCTTCTTTAGTTTACATGGCTTCATCCTTGCTGAGAAGAAATTATTCATGCAGAAGTCTTTCTATATGTACAAATAATTTATCCTCACAATAAGAGCTGTAGAATCGTTGCCTGCTATGCATGAAATTACAGCGAATGCCTGTGATATCTTTTGCTGATTCCGACTTTGGCCAGACAAGCCTCTGAATCGGCTACCCAGGCAACGCTCAGTCTGACCAGACGGTATCTCAGGCACATGAAGTGTGGACCACCGGAACTACATTAAAAGACACCACGGAGGACTCACTGCCACTGACTCACCAACCAGCCTATAGCTGTAACTCAACCCCACCACCCTTGACCTTCAGGCACCAACCACCTATAAATGTATCCTCATGTAACTCATCCCCACTGCCCTTGACCTTCAGGCACCGACCAGCTATAAATGTATCCTCACGTAACTCATCCTCACAATCCTTGACCTTCAGGCACCGACCACCTATAAATGTATCCTCATGTAACTCATCCCCACTGCCCTTGACCTTCAGGCACCGACCAGCTATAAATGTATCCTCATGTAACTCATCCTCACAATCCTTGACCTTCAGGCACCGACCACCTATAAATGTATCCTCATGTAACTCATCCCCACTGCCCTTGACCTTCAGGCACCGACCAGCTATAAATGTATCCTCATATAACTCATCCTCTCAATCCTTGACCTTCAGGCACGGACCAGCTGAAATGTATCCTCATGTAACCTTTCCCTTTGGAAATTACCAACAAGCTTTAGATGTTGTACAGGTAATCTGCTTCTTTTTGTCATTGATTATGATTTATATCACAACAGCTTCCCTTGGCCCACTCTGGGAGCACTGTCCACCGCCTCCTGAGGCAGGCATTGACCTGTGTCTATACAGTGTAGCTTTACAATGGTTCTGGTGAGGAAAAGCTGTTGCCAGCCAGCTGATGCCGACCTTGACCTTAAGTCATCTCCATGTGCCCTCAGGAATCACATCAAGAACAAACTATGATATTTGTGTGTGTGTGTATGGGGGGGTGGGGCTTAGACCAAATAAAACCCTACAAGTTTCCATTAAATTGTTCAGCTAGTATGTTGTGCATGAGACTATTAAGAAATACATTTGTGAACTGAATTGGTCTCAATGTACAGGACATCATGAACACAGTTATGGGTCACAGGGACAACACAAGAACATTTTTGCAGGGACTGCTCTGACCATTAGCCAATTAGCAAAATGCTAATGTTTATTGATTTTGGCTAATGGAATGTTTAAATGGCTAAAAACTTAAAAATGAATTGTTAATGGGCCATGAAAAAAATCTGTCCATGCTTCTGTACTGAATGACCTTAAGGAACACAAAATGTTACCTCTGTTTCTGGTAACTCGACTTACCTTATAACAACCTCTGACCTCAACTTTTTAATGCAGGTGGAAAAGTAAAATATAATTGTCTTGTATTTGTGTCTTTTTGCCCAGAACCACTTCCTAGTAGTTATTACCCTATTCCGCAGTCCAAACTCTTCACATTCCATAAGCTAACCTGTCCCTGTCTAACCTATATACATGTGGAGGTACTATTGTCCATATTGCACACGTTCCTCTGTAAACTTTTGACATAGGCTGTATTAGCCCAAATAAATTAAAGCGTCTTCAGCAGGTAACTACTCAGAACATGTTTCGGAGCCTTTTACCCGTACATGTCTCTCTGAGTAGCGTCTCCTTGTCTAACCTAAATATTCAGCAAAGAAAAACCAAATAATAATGAACAAATATGAACGTGGCAAATGATGAATTAGCTAAATACATGAAGTTTTGCTTATAAATGCAGAGCTTCATTATGAAAGAAGAATACCTATCAAACAAACCATAATTACTAAATTTGTATAGTACAGGTTCAGAAAAGAACAATTTGACTTACTCCTGAACCAATATGTACCCTTTCTAGCTGGATAGCTTATCCTCATGAAACCACCTGCCAGTGTATAACTGAAGTAGAAACAAACTGGGGCATTATATTCTGTCCCAGTGATTGTAAAATAAACAGTTGCACCTAGACCACCTGTACAAACTTGTTTAACATCTAAACACATATTATATAATTATTCAATTTACAGTAAAAAAAAAAAACATGCACTCACACTAAAAATCCTATATAAAGTTAAACAAAGAAAAAAAAGCCAATCTACATACCTGGAATTTTTTAGGCATGTACCAAGAAATATGTGGGGTTTTTTTGCCTTAGTTGAAAACTGGATCCCTTTTAATGTGTCTTTTTCCCAGTAAGTCTCAAATTATACTTTCATGCAAGACTTTCCAAAATATCATGGAGCAAAAGTCCACAATCACCAGCCCTTGTAAAATGAACGACACACATTCATGAAAATGATGTAATACATTGAAACACAATCTTCAAGTTGCTGTATAGTTCCTAAAAACTATACATTGTCTGTCTCGCTTGCAAAACAACCTGACAACAATTGCCTGCCATTAACACATCTACACTTGTGCCAAGAATGCCTGCACATGTTGCTCACCACAGAAAGATCATAAACCAACAGAGATATAATCCCCAGAACAGAAGAGGCTACACAAGTATGTCTGACAGATCACCATTTGCTCTTTTTGTTAACCTTGAAGACAACAGTCCCCCTCATATTAGCTCAATTTACGAACAGCCTTGCCTCAGGACAAAGTCGACAGGCACTCCTGGATTACTTGTTATCAGGAGATGGAACTTTGAAATTCTGTTTCATGTGCTCAGAAAATAGGTGGCCACAGATTTCTCTTATTTTGCTAATTAGGATGGACGACACTCAGTCAACCTAACGAGTGAAGGTCTTCGGCAAATTATTGATATATTTCAGCAACTACAGCTTGCTTGTTACCATGACATGGCAATTATAGCCTGCTTGTTACCATGGCATAGTGCTTACAGCTTGCTTGTAACCTTGGCATAGTGCTTACAGCATGCTTAAGAAGCAACCCTCCCCCCCCCAATACTTTATGTATTTGCACAATGTATAGTACGGACAGCCATATTCTGCCAATTTTAACCATGAAGAACCTAACATTGACTACAACATTTTTGCATCAAAATGCCAGGAGTCCAATGTTGCACAGGTAGGGTGCCTTTTCTGTCTACAAAGAAACAGGTGATAATAAAATAACACTCCTTGATGTACACTGGGAACACTGCATGCGGAGAACCTGTGGACGTACTCCCTCACACACCTACCCTCCAGTCCCCTCAGACACCTACCCTCCAGCTCCCTCAGACACCTACCCTCCGGCTCCCTCAGACACCTACTCTCTGGCTCCCTCAGACACCTACCCTCTGGCCCCCTCAGACACCTACTCTCTGGCTCCCTCAGACACCTACCCTCTGGCTCCCTCAGACAGCTACCCTCTCACCCCCTCAGACAGCTACCCTCTGGCTCCCTCAGACAGCTACCCTCTGGCTCCCTCAGAAACCTACCCTCTCTTTCCCTCGGATAGCTATCCTCTCTTTCCCTCGGACAGCTGCCTTCTCATTCTCGTAGACAGCTACCCTCTGCTATTTTATTACACAACAGTGTTGCAAATATTTCCATGCAAACTTTTGTGGGTGGAGCTAAAAATTCTGCACAAATTGCTCTAAACCATCCTGAAAACACCCACATACTATATGCGTATACCATAATGAACACCTGGTTAATGTGGAAATTTGACACATTATACAATTATTTGGTTCCAATTTGTCAATACTGTGACAAAAACTCCCACAAGCTAATCAAGCATCATGCAAGGAAAAAAAGGCTCCTAAGAAAATCTTATCCTCAAAGAGAAAGTAAAAATTTTCCATCGACCCACAGACTCATGGGATTGAAAGCCAATTTGCACAACATTTTTTCCCTTCCTGAATAATCAGCAGAGAAAAAGGGGGAACATAAATGCACATTCCACAACCTCCTTTCAGCATCAAGTTTACTACTGCCTGTTCAGATAAAATATTACACACGATCTCTCACATTCTATTCCACTGTGTTGGCCAGCCATTCACTGTGTTGGCCAGCCATTCACTGTGCAGTCCAGCCATTCACTGGGCTGTCCAGCCATTCACTGTGCAGTCCAGCCATTCACTGAGCTGTCCAGCCATTCACTGTGCAGGCCAGCCATCCATTGGGCTGGCCAGCCATTCACTGTGCAGGCCAGCCATTCACTGTGCAGTCCAGCCATTCACTGGGCTGTCCAGCCATTCGCTGTGCAGTCCAGCCATCCATTGGGATGGCCAGCCATTCACTGTGCAGGCCAGCCAGCCATTAGGCAGGCCAGCCATTCACGGGGGTGGCCAGCCATTAGAGCTATTTTCCTCAAAGCTTTCAGCAATAAACACTTTATTCCAAGGATTCATACTTGGGCAGATGTCACTTTTTAACAAACAGATAAAACAGTTTTTGTGATTTATGAAAGATTGACATCCTGATCAAAAGAAGTATTGATCTGTTCTCCTCCTTTGGCTACATTGCAAACAAATGAATGCAGCCTCTCAAACATCACAGTTCCAACAATCTACAACAAGCTTACTGATTTGCTTTCTCCTGAACCTGTTTCTTAGATGGCCTTGTTTAAGATGTCTTTGCTTTCAACCGTTGTTCACTCCTACACCATCACCTAGGCACCTGGGGAAATAACTTACTAATGCACATGATAATACCTCTTTCGTGAATAAACTGGCCATACATAAATTAAAAGAATCACTTCATCTTCTTCCTTGTCTATATAGTCTATTAAAAACATGACTGGCGTAGCAAAGTGTCCTCTGAGGTTTGACCTTCTGGCCTGAGATTTTGTTTCTGCACAGAGAAGAGTTCAAACTTGACTTGTATCTCGACACACAGTGATAGCAAGTGGATGAAGTGGTCATCAAACAAAATAGCTAATGAACCAACATTAATCTTAGCAGAAGCAAAATGACAATTTAGCATTTTATCGTTACAAAAACACAAAGCATTTCTTAAGCACATTGCATAGTTATGACATTTTATTCCATACTTGGCAGGAATTATTCCGGGTATTTTTTACGAACTTTGACACAAAGAGTTTTAATCTAATATACCAGCAACTCCAGCATAATTTTGGCACTTTTGACATTTCCAGTCATGAAGCAGCTGCCAAATGGCAGTTGGAGTATCACACCACACAATACCAAAACTACAATGGCAGTGTTTCTTACCTCAGTACGTGGGGTGATAACTTCAACCAAAAAGGTTCAGTCTGCTGTGTTAGTGTCCTAGTGGCTTATTTTAACAATCTTTCGCTGTTTTTGCCTTCATTACTCATTGATGTTTGCCGGTAGTCACTGGTACCTGGTACACTGGCTGTAAACTGCTACAATGATGCAACTTTACAGCAAAGATTTACACTCTGCATGGTCTTCCCACTGGGTCTGCCATAGATTGTCCAAGTTAAGGACCAATCACACTGAGAACATTTTACTGAAATAAGCGTCATCTGCACACCACCATGTTCATTTTTTAATAGTATAAAACTGAGAGAGAGAGAGAGAGAGAGAGAGAGAGAGAGAGAGAGAGAGAGAGAGAGAGAGAGAGAGAGAGAGAGAGAGAGACTGAGGGAGGGAGGAGACAGACAGACAGACAGACTTTCCTTGTGTCTTAAATATACTATCACTATATCAGAACTTTGCTGCAAGACGATCTACTCTAGACATCTCATCACCAGCATCACAGCTGGGGCCAGGGTACTGTACACACTGAACACTCGTCTAAATGTTTAGACTTTACCTAATTATTCTACTGGGAAAAAAACAAAACAAAATTTAAAAAAAAAAAAAGAAACACCCAGCCTTACTAAGTGGTGACAGAGTCTTGGCCCTGTGGTAAAAAGGATTAAATCTATTATCTGTCTGTCCTTTTTAAAGACCTCTTACCAGACGCTTGCTTCTAATGCTGCCATCTTATGATCCCATTATCAGCATTAATGAAATATCACTGTACACACACAGGTATTTTCCCTTTAATCTTCTTCTCTGAATGTTTTTGGGCCACTATTTTGAAGAACCATTCACACTTCTGAACACCTCACAAAGATCATTAAGGAAATTGCAAGTTTGATCCAGTGAACCTAACTTAGCAGAAAATCCAGTCATTTACAAGTCCTCTTTTTCTCACACGAACTTGTGGATAATATTATTCCACACTGCCACGCTGAAGTTGACACCAGATCCTATTAGCTTTATTAGATATAAATGATTTGCATTTGATTACCTATTCCTGGGCAGTTGAACACCCTGGCATAGAAATTTTGGAATGACTCGGTGATTAGATTTGAACAGTTCTGGTGGTTTTATTTACATTTTACAACATGAAATCCTTTGAAGCTATAAATCAGATTGCGCATGTACTCGAACAATGTCATGGGAACTACCACTTAAGGAAACCTTCACAGCACCACTTTCAGCACATCAAATAAGTTTGTAAATGCATGATAACAAAACCAGACAGTTTGCTTTCACAGTCTGTCAATCAAAAGCAGATCAGACGCAATTTTTTATGCTGCTGAGTTACCACATGAAAATGTCTTGTCTCTGTGGACATGTCCCCACCTGAGTAGTATACTCTCCTATCTGCTTCAATTTCCCACTACAGATACAAAAATATGATACCGAGGCAAAGATTTATGGCAAAATGCCAAATAGTTATCACATTTACAGCACTCTACATATAAATGTGGAGGCCATTTCATTTGCATCTGTAAATTGATTCTCTCACAGGAAGCCAATCTTGCAGACTTTTAACAAAGAGCTAATTCTAGCTATACCCATCACAGGCAATTACAGTTACCTTAACAGGCAATTACAGTTAACACCAGGAGATACACCACACACTATCTGTGCCAAAATTACAGAATTTGACTAAACCTGTAAAAAGTCATTTCAAAGGTTCTATATATAGATATGTGGTATTTCACTTGCATGAAACACCTCCACTTGTTTACTCCAAATTATAATAACAAATTGTCACTTTGTTCAGGTTTAAGATCTTTGGGTCATGCCCTTTTAAAAGTAAAATTGCATTTTTCAATATTTGTATAGATACTTGTCAATCTATCTATCTAAACAAACTCAGGGACAAAACAAGAGGGTCATAAACAGCCCACGCTCAGCTGCTTCAGCTGACCTGACCTTCAACCCATAAGTCCCTCTGTAGTCTGGATGAAGATTTTGCAGACTAAAAAAATGTGAGAATCCATTGCAATTGCCATTGATTTGCATGCATAATAATCAAAAGAATGCATGCATTAACCAACAGGCACCCAAATTGAAAACTCTGTCAAAATTTGGGGATCCAAAGTTTCACCAGCTAAAAAATACAAAAATTGCAGCAATATCTGTTGACCAAATTAAGGTCAACGGGTCCCCAAAAGTGTCCCTCTGCAATTTCAAAGCACTTGGCTGAGCGGTTTGGAGACAGATTTGAAGATTTTGTCCAAAAAACAAAAAAACACACACACACAAAAAAAAAAACCAGAAAAATGCAAAATTCATTGGAGCATGACTATTAAAAGAAACATGGTAGAGACCTACCCAAAGTACATCCCCATCAAATCTAGAAAGAATCTGATACACAGTTTCGGAGAAGTTGAAAACGCAAATTTCTATTGCACTCTCCACTGACTTTCATAGTAAGGCAAAAAACAATATAAGTGTGTCTCCCCTAACCAACCCAAATTTGGGGGGATAGGTAGGTAGGTAGGCATTTTTTTTTAATTCAGACAATTTGGGTGGGTTGGTATGTTATCTTTCTTAAATATTCCACAATTTATTTTATTTTTTATTTTTATTTTATTTCATTTTATTATTTTTTTTTTTTTTGGTTGGAACTAAGTTAACAGGGGGTCGGTAGGGGGGTTTAGAGATGGGTCGGTCAGGTTAGGGGAAACAAACAATTATCCTTTTTTTGGCCTAATCAAACGAAATGCTTGTACATGTATTAACTGACAGGTACCCCAATTGAAAAATTTGTTTATAATCAGGGATCCAGATAATCACCACATAATGAACCATTTTTTTAACCCTCCCACAAGCTACATTCCCACTAAGTTTCAGAACAAGTGACAGTTTAGCAGAAGAAGTCCAACATAGCCTTAACACACATGAATTTCTTTTTTAAAAAATGTAAAAAAAAAGATCACAGCACCACCTGTTGAGCTAACTAAGATCTGGGGGTCCCCAGAAGCATCTTAATGCAATTTCTAAACATTAGCTGAGTGGTTTTGGAGAAGCTTTTTAAAGATTTTGCCCCCAAAATGGAAGAAAAAAATCAAAAAATTAATGGACTATGACCAGTTGAACAAACTTCGTAGAGATCTACCCAAGATACATTGCCACCAAGCTTGAAGTAAATGGCATTGATGGTTTAGGAGAAGAAGTTGAAAATGTAGATGATGCCAGCCGGCTGGGTAGATGAACGATGTATACCTAACCACAACATTATCTCATCCGAGATAAAAAGGCAAAAAAAACCCCAAGAAATTAATAACAACAAAATAAACAAGAGGCCTAATGGCAATAAACAATAGGCCTAAAGGCAGTAAACAATAGGCCTAAAGGCAATATACAAGAGGCCTAAAGGCAGTAAACAAGAGGCCTTAAGGTCTTATGCTCTGCTGACAACCATCACCAAAAAAAGAATAATAATGAAGAAAAATATTAACAGGATTTCTGTTCCTTCATTTTGCTAGAAAGATAAGCGTGACACGGTTTAGTGAAGTTTTCAGCATTTGCTTGCAGTTTACAGACTGGTGGCAAAGTGTGGTATATGGCTAGAGCAAGCAGGTATTGTTTCCTTGATAAAGCAAACTCCCCAAGACAGTACAGTCTTAAATCTGGCACTCAGCCAAGAAAACTGCAAGCCAAAGCCAGTGAAGTATACAGTCCCAGCACATGAGTCTGGGACTCTGGGATGTGTGGACACAGGAATGTGTGCAACTCAGGGTATCTTGGGACCCTGGGTACTCTGTGACTTAGGAATCTTGGGTATCTTGGGACTTGGGTATTTTGGGACTTAACTAAAGGTTTTTAGCAGGCCAGTCTGCAGGGCTGAGTAGTTGTCACTGTTGTCACTGAGGGGGCAATGAGATACAGTCTGCAGAGCTGAGTAGTTGTCACTGAGGGGGCAATGAGATACAGGCTGGAGAGGATAGCATTAAAGAACACAGAGTACATAAGTGACTGTTGCCAACCTGCACATTTCATCTTTAATAACTGGTCACAGGGACCCAAAGACTTATTTATTACTGGGTGAAAACCTAACAATAGCATGCTCTCATCATCACAAAATTTAAGCTACACGCTCTTCAACTTGAAGATAAGATTTAAACTTCATATCCTGACATAGTTTGGGTTAAAATGAATTATGTAATCTTCTGCCTGAACATTTTAATGCTGATCACACATTGGAATTAAGTTACACGGAACACATCCTTCAAAAATATCTTCAGAATCAAGAAGATGGAAAATGTTCTTAATATCCATGACCAAACTAGTCTGCTGGGTTAGGTCCCATGGAAATATAGCTTTAGCTGCTCTGCTACCAGCCAGATGAAGACCAGAAGTCTTAGCTCTAATCGCAAGATATTATGTCAGTTGTGTGGGGATAACCAGCCCATGTCAGCAAGTAAAGCAGGGATTGGGGTATTAGAGCAAAAGAGAAAAGGTTTGAGCTGCCATTTGTTACACTAGAAAAATGCCAAACTGACTACACTTTCTGCACCTTACCATCTGGAGCCAAAATCCATTGTTACAGAACAGGTACCCAGTAAACAGACATACAAAAAGTTTTTTAACACAAACCACGCATATGGGTTAACCACTCAGTAATCAACCATACAATGACAGCTCCCTCACATGCTTCAAGGATTTTCCCTCATTGAAAATAAAAAGAGCTAGTGATCGGAAAACACGATCGTGCGGATAGCTTTTGTCAGCAGTGGAATAATAACAAAATAATAAAAAGTCTCTGGCCAGACAGATACATGTAATTCAATTTTGCCAACATCACCTCATCGTCTATTTGGCCACATAGGTCTATTAAATTTGCCCAACCATACAATGTAATGTCAGGTATTTTCATTAGAGCTCAAATTTGCCTCCTATTTCTAGATGGATATGAGGTTGATATCCCCAAAAGCTAAAACGCTGTATTATAATTAATTGGTATCAGCCAATTATCTACACTTTTAAGCTTTGCTCTCTACTCTTTAATTCCACTTATTAAATTCCTAACTCACTGGCATGCAACTTGGCAACATCTGACCTTTGACCTTTAAAGCAAAGACCTTGTAGCCATGGACTACCAACAAGAATTGCAGCAAATAAAACACACGACATGGAATGTCAATTCTTCTTGCCTTTGGTGTCAAATGCAAATTTGTAGTCAGCACAAAGTCAAATTAATCAACTCCCTGGATTAGATTTTTAAAACTAGCTGATGAAAAAAAAAATGGAGAAAACAAGAAAGCCATGGGCCTAATACTCTGCTGCTATATAAAATGATGACCATCAGCAAAGAATCATTTCCTGAAAAGCATTCTTTTGATGGCCTTCAAAAATTCATCAAAATGATCTATATTATGCAATATCAAACATTCATATGACACACATTTGTGGTATATTTGGTATGATTGGCCTTATTCTTTATCAAAATATTGTCCTTTCCTTAAGTGCTTAATGACCTTGAAAAATAGCTCAAGGTCACACAATCATTGGGTCATCGTAACTTAAAAGTAGGTCACCAAGTAGAGTTGATCAATTACAATGTACTCAAGTGCAATTTCGACCTAAAAGTTCAATTGCCTTTGCCACTGATGTCCAAGCTGCACCCTGGCATTACAAAATCAACTCTCCTGACTTTACAGGTCTAGTGACCTACAGAAAATAGGTCAAAGTCATTGATATGATATAACATATTAGCACTGGACATTATCTATATATCCCATCAAGTTGACATCTCTAATTCAATTACTTTTCGAGATATGGAATTTTATATCTTTCAAGACATCTTAACTCATAATTTTCGTCAAATTATATGTGGGCCACTTGTGTGCATCCAAGTCTCTGCCACAATCCCACAGAATTTCATGAAGTTAGATGAAACATTAAGGATGATCTTGATCACAAAAGATATAGAAAGTTACCCACAATAGTCAATTTCTTTGATAATTTATCTGCAGTGAAGGGTGCACATGCTGTATGTGGTCATTTTTGTTGTGGCAGAGACAGAGTGGCCACGTGCAGCAGGTGGCGCTGTACCTGTTTTTCTTGTCGATCTGACAGGTGTTTATACAATCCAAGCTCAATTCAAATAGACAGAAAAGAGAGAAAGCTGATGAATGCAAGGACAAGTTTATTCATCATCATGCGGCAGACTTGTATCCCTGCAGACAACTGACTGCACATGTAGCCTCAAGAAGAGATGTCAGGAAAAAACAACAGAAAAATAGCGGACGAGACTCGAGACAGTATCTGCCACAAGCTTTGAGGTTGTGGTTTATTTCCAATAATCCTGCAAGCATATTTATTTTGTAAAGCATTTGTTTTCATAGCAAAAGGTTAGGTGAATCAATTGTTTGTCGAACTTGTCATCAATAATTCTGAATGATATATCCATGGTAATACCAGACCAAACATCCAATATTAATCAAAGTTGGAAGCAGTGAACATGCTTAAAGTTGAGAGGCATTTTCCCCTGGGTTGACTGCATTTAACCCTTTCCCCCTTGAATTGACACTTGAGTCAACAACTTTCCTTGGCATGAGTTGGGCACTAAGTCAACAACTTTCCTTGGCATAAGTTGGGCACTAAGTGTCCAACTCATGCCAAGGAAAGTTGTTGACCTGGGGAATGTAATCTTGATATGGCTCACCTACAATTCTCAGTCAAAATTGTTTTTCATTACTGTTGAAATTAGTTAAAAACACTGAAGCAGACGACATTCGACCATCAGCTGGTTTTGGCTGGTTTACGGGGGAAAGGGTTAAAGACATGTCATGGTACCTCTCCATGTTATCAGGCTGTCATTGGTCCTACTGACTACAGAATACTCTCTGCCTTATGTTTTTACTCTCCATATTGTCAGGAATGAAGAATATGCAAAACTTAATGGGTCAGTGCAGCAGGTAATTTGTACTTTTTCCTATTAAAGTTTTCTGCTAGAGCAATACCCTCCAAAATTTGTGGAAGGTTGACACAGTTGTCAGAATTGACAGAAGTCCTTTTGCAATGTGACCCCTGAGCAACTGGCTTCCCACCATTTTATGTGCAAAGGGTGGTCAACCTGGTACAGTCTTTGCCAACATACTGGACATCCCCTGCTTTGTCGACAACTGGGTCATGTGACCTTAAAATTCAGGTCAAGGTCACCAAAATGTAATCAGATCAAGAAATAGTGTCGAGGTACAATTGTGGTAATAAACTTACGCGGCCTGACAATCAGGAGATATTTTGCTGCCAAAGATTCTGCTACAGAAAGACAGAGATGGACAGATGGTCGGACAGACAGCCAGACGGCCAGTCAGATGGACAGTTAGGCAGAGTGAAAAAAGTATCCCCAGACTTCTTTTGCGAGGGCTATAATAATTTACTGATGCCATGTGGATGTATGGTAACATGTCTAAAAGCCCTCATACCAATTCCTCACTTTTCCGTGAAGGACTTCTGTCACACACAAGTCCTTTGGTTTCAACATATTTTATTAAAAAACAATTGGCTGACAGGTTCACCAGCCTATATTAAGGCCTCTTTTACGTCCTTTCACTCAGGCATCAGCATGACAAACAAAATTTTGTGTTTTTTGCCCTACCTGGCATTATTCATGCCACAGCTGCCACACAGGAAGCTGGGGTATGACTTGCCACGCTATCTTCAATTTATCATTTAAACATTCTAAAGGTACCTTTTGAAGACCAGTAATACATCCACCTAAAAGATACATGGGTGTCTATAGCAGTTACTATCAGAACACGTTTCAGAGCCTTTCCCCGGATGTCTCTTTCTGACAGCAGCTCCTGATTTCAACTCAACAGTTAACCAAGACAACCCGCATCATAAATTAAAGGAATGGAGAACATGAAACTGCGACTGAAGGTGAATTAAAAAGCCCCAGTGCGATGGTGCTGGTCTGCTTGCATCTTTTTATTGAACTTTTCCGTTCATTGGAAATGTACTAAGCCAGGCCAGCAAGAAACCTATTGCAAGAGCATACTATAAATCACCACTTCTCAAGGGGCTCCTCAAATGGCGCCCACTCAACCAAGGCTGACTGTTGACCCACTCAACCAAGGCTGGCTGTTCACCCACTCAACCAAGGCTGACTGTTGACCCACTCAACCAAGGCTGACTGTTAACCCACTCAACCAAGGCTGACTGTTGACCCACTCAACCAAGGCTGGCTGTTGACCCACTCAACCAAGGCTGACTGTTGACCCACTCAACCAAGGCTGACTGTTGACCCACTCAACCAAGGCTGACTGTTGACCCACTCACCCAAGGCTGGCTGTTGACCCACTCAACCAAGGCTGACTGTTGACCCACTCAACCAAGGCTGGCTGTTGACCCACTCAACCAAGGCTGACTGTTGACCCACTCAACCAAGGCTGGCTGTTCACCCACTCAACCAAGGCTGGCTGTTCACCCACTCAACCAAGGCTGGCTGTTCACCCACTCAACCAAGGCTGGCTATTCACTCACTCAACCAAGGCTGGCTGTTCACCCACTCAACCAAGGCTGGCTGTTGACCCACTCAACCAAGGCTGGCTGTTGACCCACTCAACCAAGGCTGGCTGTTGACCCACTCAACCAAGGCTGGCTGTTGACCCACTCAACCAAGGCTGACTATTAACCCACTCAACCAAGGCTGGCTGTTGACCCACTCAACCAAGGCTGACTGTTGACCTAGTCCACCAGGGTTACTATAGTCAGTGTAAACAAAGGCTAAGTGCATCAGTTTGCATGTGATGAACATTTGGGAATATCTATCCTTGGGAACCGGGAACAATTCAGGATTACATGGTGACTGAATGGATTGTATCTGAAGAAGAAAATTTTAATCAGAGGCAGGAATACCATCTCAGTGATTTATGGTGGTGGAATGTGGCCTGGAATCTACAGCATACAGAACACAGAGCATTGGGGAAATGAGGGGCATTTACCAGATTGCTGGTGGATATGGGCTATCATGAACCATAATCACCAGCCATCTCTTATTAATAAACGACACTTTATATCACTGCAGTGGTCCAGCCAGTCAGCACTTCTTCAGTCCCTGATGTACATCTACTTGAAGTGTACATTTATTACGAGATTTTTTTTCATCACACTATGGAAATGTAGCTACACATTTTTAGATTTGCTAAACTGGCCAGCATAGAGTTTCGGTTTTATTTCCAAACTGGAGCTGTTCTAGGTATCACCCATTTCCCCTTTCAGTTAAGATTAAGTCATCAGCTTTCCGTGGTGTGGTGCCCAAGCCACACCACACAAAGCTGTTGACCTGTCGCATGTTAGCTTGAGAGGTCTTGTCTGCAATTTTCATCCACATTATTTTTTTCATTACTGTTGAAATTAGTGAAAAAGATTGAAGCAGATGACATCTGATCACAGGCTGGTTTGGGCTGGTGCAAGGGGGAAAGGGTTATACAAACTACCTTGGATTAGCCATGTGTCAACGTATGCATGGTGTTTTGATATCTTACCATGGTCACAGTTATAGCTGGATTGTCCTTTGAATTTCTATATTAACTTTTATAAAAACCAACATTAAATATATATCTCATTTTTTTTAACTTATTACAGCAGAACACCATGGTAGCTACCATGTGTCAAAGATTGGAAGCTGTAATTCTGACTCAAAAGGAAAAGATCATTAAAGACTGTTGAAAGTGAACACGGCAGTCCCTGGCCCATACTCAAAGTGAAGACGGCAGTCCATGCCCATACTCAAAGTGAGCAGGGCAGTCTATGGCCCATACTCACAGTGAACACACTGGTACATGGCCCATACTCAAAGTGAACACGGTGACCCATGTCCCATACTCAAAGTGAACACAGCGGTTCATGGCCAATACTCAAAGTGAACACAGCAGTCCATGGCCCATACTCAAAGTGAACAGGGCAGTCCATGGCCCATACTCAAAGTGAACAGGGCAGTTTATGGCCCATACTCAAAGTGAACACAGCGGTCCATGGCCCATACTCACAGTGAACAGGGCAGTCTATGGCCCATACTCAAAGTGAACACAGTGGTCGATGGCCCATACTCAGAGTGAACATGGTGGCCCATGTCCCATACTCAAAGTGAACACAGCGGTTCATGGCCCATACTCAAAGTGAACACAGTGGTCCATGGCCCATACTCAAAGTGAACACGGTAGTCCATGGCCCATACTCAAAGTGAACACGGTAGTCCATGGCCCATACTCAAAGTGAACACAGCGGTCCATGGCCCACATTCACAGTGAACAGGGCAGTCTATGGCCCATACTCAAAGCGATTTATCAATACATGGGATTCAGGTTGCATGCTGTGTACAAAAATCCTCACAAGATGGTGTAGCGTGCATGGCATTGTGGGTAGGATATGTGGGCAACTTGAATGTGTATCACATGAGAAGCCATTGTTTAATATAGGTGAAATTACATGCCGGTCCAAAATGCATGAAGATTATTTCAAAAAAAGAAAGTTTGCTGGCTTAATCTTTTGCCCCTGACATTACTTGGGTTTCAGTCAACTTTATTTCTTGGATTAATTCCTCATGAATGGTAAAAATGTGCTATAAACACACCAAAACAGTCACATTGTAGGAACAGGTGTCGGCACGTGTGGGTAGTGTGACTGATTCAACATCGCAGTTGGCAGTAGTGACATTTCATTTGCTGTAAAATGTATACATTTATTTGCCTATGCAGTATGTATAATCATTGATAGTCATTTGCGGCAAGTAAAAGTGTTAAAATCTGCAGAAAAAATGCAAGTATTCACAAGTTCCCTATAGGGCCATGTTTGTTTACAAATGTCTCCAATGGTTGGGGCCTTGGGAAAGCCCAAAGTTTGTTCTATTTTGGTTTACTCTCCTCTGATTGGCTAAATTTGATGTGCATTGGTATTTCCTGCCATAAAAATCATTCAAATTTGATGATAATATCCATATTTGGAAACTCCTTCGAGTTTACGGGATCATTGATCCAAATATGGTACTTCAGGCTGCCAAAAATAACTGAAAAGTACTTTCATTTCTGATAACTGCCGAACAATGCATTGACACAAACAAACATGGATGCTGTTCTCTGATGAACTTTCTAAAACAGGCGGGATAAGTGTGATGCAACAAGTTTATTTTTGCTGTCCATTATTAAATTTTCAGGAGAAACATCCCACACAAACTAAAGGGGAAAGATGCATAGTGAATAAAGTATGTGGACATGAGCCGAAAGAGTCAAATTCATTGAATGTCCTGGATTGTAAACAGCATAATCATGGTTGATCGATGATCTTCATATGATCAGTAATTTCACCAAACAAAGGCTCCATCCTGCTGTTTCGTCACAATGTTGGTACGGTGATATGAAGGAAATGTGCAAAAATGCCTACTTTAGCAGATGGTTTTCAGGATTTTCCTATAAATGACTTGATAAAGAAAGGAAAACCATTTCCACGCATGCACTAAAAATGGCTGGATTTGGCTGACTTGAGGGGGAGCTTGATGCTGCCGAATACGCCCGACTTGAGGGGGATAGGGGAAACAGTATCTAAAAGACAGAGGTGTTTTCATCAATTGGAGTCAGAGTGAGTTGACAGCTGTCAACACAGAGTCAATCCTAGTCAATCCATGCACCCTCGCTAGATGAGCCAGCAAACTACTAGTTGCTTGCAGTGCAGAATCATTGATGCTGATTAAGATACAACAAACGGTATTGAGATTATCAACTTTTGAGATATATCGATGCATTGTTGAAGATAAGTGTCCCACTGTCAGTATCACACATTTGTTACTAGGAAAAGCGAGCTGTAATTTTGGTACATCTTTGCTCATCTCAGAGGATTCTGGGATTGTATCAAATCTCTGCCACATCAGTTCTTGCCTGCACAGCAGACTGCTGAGCAGGCAATAGTCTTGAGTGTGTTCTGTTGGGCCTTAAAAATAAAAACCAAGGACATCTGCTGTGCAGGCAATATCAGCCTGTCTTACATGTACTTTCAAGAAGGGGCCATCTTGAAACAACTGACACAAAAAGCCAAGGTCTTAACATAGAAAAAAAGGAATGTTAAAGACTCCTTAAGGTGTCACAGGGAGACGAAGTGCTCCACTCTGCACCTAAAGGGTCAACATTATATACATTATCAATAAACAGTGAGTTTGTGAGTCAGCATTTTCTACAAATTTAAACTGACAGCCATACATTCATGAAATACATAAACTATCAAAATTACAACAAAATTTTACAAGGCTACAGGACTATACCTCCAAACATTTCTTTCAGTTGTGTAAAAATCTCTACTGTCAGCCATACTGGCAACTATGCCATCATGCCAGGAGGCTTTTTTGCTGCCACATTTTTAACACAGTGAAAACTCGTTATAATGACACCATCTGTTCCTTTAGATATGTGTCAGATAAATGAATATGTCAGATAAATGAATCAAACAACAAAGAAAATGAACATTGCCATTCAAAGCTTGTGTCATTCTAATGAACATGTTGGATATCTGAGTGAGGTTATAACGACGTTTCACTGTACTTTTACATGTCCAGTTATGTATTTCCATCAAACAGGAAAAGATATTTTGTACAGATTCCAATTCCAACTAGAAACAGAAGGGATTACTGTGTCTAAAATTTAGTTCCATCTTTCCTGAAGAGAACATGTCTGTGTATCAAAAATAAACCATTCTCTGTCTTGATTTTCTAAGTGCATGAACTAATACACATATTTTAATCTGGAAATATGTTAAAACATGTACAATTTCAAACTGGCATGCGTGCTCTACTTAATTATTTTGTTTTTCAGTTGGCCAGTTCACTTCATGTTCATGTGTACTTCCCTTTCCCAAACAGACAGACACAGAAATAGACAAAGAGAGAGAGAGATTTTCTGTGTCTGGCTGAGGCATAGGGCTGTTCTTACTTTAATCTCATCTGAGGTTGTATTTTTTTTACATTTTTAAGCTGTTATGAACCTACAGTGTTATACAATGTACATTTTTTACAACTACTTGACGCTAACTGTCAAATACAATTGTTTGGCATTCCTAGCATCTCTTCTCTCTCCTCCCTATGTGCCAAATCTACTTATTTTCATTGGTATACATTTTCATGTTTTTTTTCCTTTTTTTCATTTCAGACATTAACAGGATTTTCAATTTCAGTATTTTGGACATATTTCCTTTTAAACTTTTGCTAAAATTCTATTTCACTTCATTTTCATTTTCTAGTGGCATCAGCAAAATATGCCAAAATAGAGCTACAGCAAAATGAAGTGAATTGACCACCTCCACGTTCCAACCATTTGCACGGCTACATGTCTCATATACACAGGATAATATACAGCTATAGTGCGGAACAGAGTCGCAGTAATGTAATGATGCAGATCCTTATGTTTGTTTTTTCCCCTCTAAAAATCTCTGAGGGTTTTATTCCACAATAGATCACATGTACATATGCTGGGTGTGCCACTGGCAGGCCTACTGCCCATACTAATGGTCCACGTATTGATTTTATACAATAGGAGTCAATACAGTGACATAAACCCAAATTCACATTAACCCTTTCCCCCACAATCCAGCACCTGGTCATCAAATGGCACCTGCTTCAGTATTTTTGCCTAATTTCAACAGTAATGACAAGAGGTTTGTGGGTTTAATGCTCTGCTGACATATAATCTGATGACTATCTGAATAATGTGCCCCAAATCAACAGCTTTCCTTGATATGGCTAAAGTAGCAGTAAACCTATGCCAGGGAAAGCTGTTGACTCAGTTGAAATTCAAGGAGGGATAGGGTTTACAAACAAACAGAACTACAGTAGTCCCCCTCCCCCCATAACCCCCCCTCAGTAGAGCCTTCCCTCTTATGCAGGAAGTGTGGTCACTTACTGACAGCATTTGAGGACCACTGTGTTCCTCAAGTGTGTGCTGAAAGAAACAGTTATATATCTTTATGAAATTGTGTACCTGTTAACTCTTTCAGTTCTCAAGTGCAAACCGAGTCAACAGCTTTTCTCAGCAGGTTTTTGGCTCCAAAAGCCCCAAGGGATGCTGAGGAAAGCTGTTGGCTTGGAAATTTTTTTAGAACTCTAGGCATTGATGGTATTTAGTTGAGTGACATTGTTCAATGTGGATCATTGGATGTGCCACAGACACAGAGTTCCAATGGCAAACAGAGCTTTATTCAGGAGGGAAGTCCTTGGCTCTATTTGTAAAGTACACGCAGCACCCTCTGGTGAGGGACAGATTATCGCCTTCCTAAAATACTATGACCTTGTTTGTACCTGTTTTCTTGCAGGCAGTGGACCTGATTTACATTGTAATGTAGCATACCTCTACTTTTGGTTTCTCCATGGCTACAGCACCATCTGGTCATTATCAATAACTGTTCACAACTAAAGCCAGGCTGTGGTGCATCCAGATGACATGATCACACTTGTTGTTTACCCCGAGTTTGGAAAAACAACCTCAAGCAAGGACTTGTCCAAGGCTACATTGCAATGAAAGTGAAAAGGTATCTTTTTTACAAACAATTTGAATTTGAACTCTCCAACTTCCCCCCCCCCCCTCACCCCCCCCCCCCCCAAAAAAATATACATTAAAAAGAAAACCTTGCAAAGGGTCACTTTTTGCAGAAAGTGCAAAGAAGCCTGTAGTGCAATGCACTTTCATGGACTCCACAAGTGGTCAGATATTGCATTCCCATGGCCTCCACAAGTGGTCAGATATTGCATTCCCATGGCCTCCACAAGTGGTCAGATATTTCCTGTGTTCTGCTGTCACAGTGTCCTCAATGCCATTACAACATTTTGGACCCCACAAAGCTGTTATTTTGTCATAAGATATTCACTTCTTTGAAGTGTCTGGCTCTGTAGGCTTTACTCTCTGGCACTTAAACCCAATTCTCTGCAGCTAATTTTTCATTGTTTTTCATCAGATGCTCTCACGAGGCAGGGCTTCCAGTGCACAGTAACACTGGTTTGTACAACATCTCTTACACTGGTTTCTACAACATCTCTTACACTGGTTTCTACAACATCTCTTACACTGGTTTCTACAACATCTCTTACACTGGTTTGGGCTTCTTGTCATAACAGTCTCAGATCAATCCTGATTATTCCACACAAGATCATTTCATAATTACAGATGTATTAATTTGCGTTTTATTACCATATTGAAAATAACCCACCATTGTAGTTTTTTTAATGATGTTTGTTACTTCCCTCCCGCTGGCTGGTTCTCTTGGTTTTCAATTGTGCACACATTTGAGATACTAAAGTTGGTCGGCTACACAGACTAAGCAGCAAGTTCTTCCCTTCCACTTCACTCAGTTAAGAAAAAAAAAATCATTATGACTCACTCTGAAGGTAATGTACAACAAAAGGAATTTATCTTTCACCACAATGAATAATATGTGTGTAACTTTATTTAAGTACAGATGAGATACACACCTGCACAGTCTTTATTTATAAGTACAGGAGAGGTACATACCTGCCGAGTCTTCTTTTCTTCTCTTGACCGCGTCTGTGGACTGGATAAATGGTCCTTCATCTCCTGTGAATTATCAAACACATACACTGAGGAGGTCATTGTCAACAAATTCTCACAGGATTTTGCTGAAAAGAGTAAACATAAATCCCAGCCGACGCTCCGTTGTTCCTGCTTGCTTCAATTAACTCCCCTGTTTCAAAGCCTGAAACATGAAGCGAAGGTCATTCTGCCACATCCTCCGTACATTTTATCCTAAAAACACTGGACACAGTTTGAGTGCATGTCTTCACTTGTCCAGGTTGCCCTGACCTACAATGAATCAGTCACTTCAAAGGCATAACCTTCAATTAAAATACACAGCGACCACTGGGGTCCAAGCTATGTCAGTTGCTCTTAACCATCTTAAAATGATCTCATATTAATCCACACATGTAATTTAATGGCTTTGATTTCTTCCCCAGGGATATTGACTGTTTCCAATACTGTAGATCACAATGCATCCGTCCGCTGCACTGTCTGCATGGCACCATTTCCATTATATCATGTATTTCCACAAGTAGCAGTCCAACTTCTCAAGTTGTCCTGTGGCATACAGTCAGTCCTGTGGACACAGCCACTTACTGAGCTTCTTTCTCATTTGATGCTTCAACGCTTCAGGAACGCAAGGAAAAGCCCGGGAGTTTGGAGCCTTAATACCCAAAATGGTCCGGTAGTGTCTTAAGAGACTCCTCGTCACAACTGGGAGTTGAAGTCTGATCCACATGTGTGATTGAGAAAACTTGAAACATTCATAGACTGAAGATCCATAAATGCATTATTCAGCCACTATGAAAACGACTTCTTGATTGCTGTCAGATTCTGCGTGACAGAGTAGTCACGAGCACGTGACAGAGTTAGCAGTCACCAAGGAGACCTCTCTTGGACAATCCACTATTGTTTTCTGGCTTGAGGGATACGGCTTAGAGCCGTGGACGTGCAGAGAAGTGGCTACTACCGTAGCTTGCTCGTTACATTGATTTCACCACCAGGGAAGTCAAATCTCCTAAGAAACCTGCTTTCACAGCCTCTGAGTCAACTGTACCAGCAACTGAGCCCCATGGAAGAAATATCTGTTATATGACAGCAGAAAATAATTGGAAATACGAGCTATTCTTAGCATGCGTTCTGCTGATGTAATAGTTTCATCTTTCCTAATTTTGAGGTAGCAAAACTCAACACTAAATGGTACAAGTCTACGTAGCATGTGATTGTTGACTTGAGAAGACAATTTAATGAGAATATACAGCTCCCACTTCACTTGAGCACTGCCACAGGCTTCTATATGTGGCTCACGTATTGATATTTTTGATGATGAAAAGTCAGCCTGTCCTACCTTTCTATCTGTCCATGCATGTACAGGGCCATCAACTCTGTCCATATTTTCCGCAAGTAAATGGAGTTCTCCTAATTTGGTGTCACTAATTGAATGCCATGCAATAAACTGTTTGTCCAAATTAATTCAAATCAGAACAGCACTGTACTATGAAACTCTACATAATTTTAATTAAAACCATCTTAGTTTAAAAATGTAAAATACATTGATTGAGGAAAATAATTCTATCTATTTGGATCATAGAGGCAAGTCATTAACAATTTAAATATCATCTTTGCCTGAAAACGGGGCCATTTTTGCCATGCAAAAAATTGCAAGTCAATAAATCCAACTTGACTTGTTTTGGTTTAGTAAATTTCCTAGGTGTTCATTGCTTTCAATACTGCACGTGCCTTACAAGGTATGTTTATATCCGAGCAGAATCCAGACAGACCATGCACTTAATAGTCCTTTCCTTGACTTGGCCAGCTGTTTTGTGTAGGATCTACAGATGCAAGGTTACTATTCCATGCAAACAGTCCCCAGAGAAGAGAGCTAGTATCCTCGAGTGCTCTGCAAGGAAGCCGCAGCGTCCCACACGCACTACATCTATTTCCTTCTGTGGTCAGCTGCCCATTAACTGAGGAAAAAAACCCTAGCCAGAGTCATGCTACAGTCTTGGCCAGGGTTTCCAAGCTGAGTTCTCGCTGTGAAAATAAATTGCTTCCCATGTAAACAGACAGTGTGACGGCTTTAGAAATAGAGCTCACCGAATCCACTGAGCCACATTTTCTGCCCACAAAATTCAAAGCACATGTCCTAATCTGTCCTTATGAACTGCAAAAGATGGGACTGTTGAGAGTTGATGTGCTGTGGACTTCAATTCAGACACCTGTTCAATTACCAGGAACAATCTTTTTTATAGGCATGCAAACTTCTGTCCTATTGACCTTCAGGAGATTTTGTAAACCAATTACATTTCCTTTTTGCTATACAATACTTATGTATTCTGGGTCATTTTTCGTACTTATCAAAACTCTCAAGACATTATACCATCGACTCTGTCAAATCCCATCTTTCATGTTGGGTAAAAGGATGGCTCAAGGCAAGAGATATGTACAGCTAAGTCCTCTGTCTTACGCGGCAAAAAATGTCCAGGATGCTCGGAACTGATAAACCGTGCCACCATGAATCACCTCCGCGGGTCCTGCTTCTTTCAGCCCGCCATTGACGTCAACGATTTCTGCCTGAGGAGTCTCCCGATAACGGGATGAATTACAACTATAGGATCCTTCCTATCTGGATACCTCCTCAGAGCTTAGCCCAAATATGGAACTTTGGAAAAGTCATAGGAAAATGGGAAATAGTGTGAGTTAAGTTATCAAAACAAATGACACTGTTACACAAGAAATCAGTACGGATACCATGAAAACAGCTAAGTGTTGTCTATCTGTGTGACACTGTTGGTTTATCCCTGTTAAAGATCACCACATTATTACTTGCATTATGCACAGCTGCAAAATACAATTAATGCACAAGCTCTTGTTGACATTGCAAAGAGCTCTCCAGTCCGTGGAGGTGTGATTATAATGGAGATTGATACATTGACTTATCACATCTTCAGGATTGGCCTGAGGCTTGATACAATCCAAATGTCCTTAACCAGATCTGCCCCAAGTTGTCTTCCACACCTAGCACGAGCTGTACAACCCAACTCAATGGCAATATTGAAGTGAAATTCCCTAAAAGTTGTCTCTATGACAGGTTTCTGCCTAATACTTATCAGAAAAGCTAACAAGAAATCCTTGGCTGTGATTGTCTTTTTCACAATCCAATTAGGAGCCTGCTGCAGGGATGGCCAGCCACAGAGGAATTGATGGTCAAATCAACTCAACTTCATTTCCCAATAAATGGATCAATCCTTTGCTGACAAGACATAGAGCAAACTGGGATATAGAAATCATTTATAGAGCAACAGGGATATAGAAATCATTTATAGAGCAACAGGGATATAGAAATCATATATAGAGCAACAGGGATATAGAAATCGTTTATAGAGCAAACAGGGATATAGAAATCACTTATAGAGCAACAGGGATATACTATAAATTGTTTCTATATCCCTGTTCGCTCCATGAATGATTTCTATATCTGTGTTTGCTCTATGATTTCTACATCCTGTTGCTCTACCAGTGATTTCTATATCAGTGTTTGCTCTTTAAATGATTTCTAGAGCAACAGAGAAATAGAGAAACAGAAATCATCTATACACCAACAGGGATACAAAAATCCTTTACAGAGCAACTGGGATAACTAGAATTTCTGCTGCATATCAATTTTTTGTGCATTTCTACTGAAAAGATTACAGCTTATCTTTATGATCCCATAATTTTGGTTATCACCCAGCATTTCTGGCCCAGTAGTTATTGTGGTGTAGCCGATAGTTTGTATGCTGTAGGCAATAGTTTGTATGCTGTAGCCGATAGTTTGTATGGTGTAGCCAATAGTTTGTATGCTGTAGCCGGTAGTTTGTATGCTGTAGCCGATAGTTTGTATGCTGTAGCCAATAGTTTGTATGGTGTAGCCGATAGTTTGTATGCTATAGCCGATAGTTTGTATGGTGTAGCCGATAGTTTGTATGGTGTAGCCGATAGTTTGTATGGTGTAGCCAATAGTTTGTATGGTGTAGCCAATAGTTTGTATGCTGTAGCCGATAGTTTATATCGTGTAGCCAATAGTTTGTATGCTGTAGCCGATAGTTTGTATGGTGTAGCCAATAGTTTGTATGCTATAGCCGATAGTTTGTATGGTGTAGCCTATAGTTTGTATGCTGTAGCCGATAGTTTGTATGCTGTAGCCGACAGTTTGTATGCTGTAGCCGACAATTTGTATGCTGTAGCCGGTAGTTTGTATGGTGTAGCCAATAGTTTGTATGGTGTAGCCAATAGTTTGTATGGTGTAGCCAATAGTTTGTATGCTGTAGCTGATAGTTTGTATAATGTAGCCAATAGTTTGTATGGTGTAGCCAATAGTTTGTATGCTGTAGCCGATAGTTTGTATGGTGTAGCCAATAGTTTGTATGCTGTAGCCGATAGTTTGTATGGTGTAGCCAATAGTTTGTATGCTGTAGCCGACAGTTTGTATGCTGTAGCCGACAGTTTGTATGCTGTAGCCGGTAGTTTGTATGGTGTAGCCAATAGTTTGTATGGTGTAGCCAATAGTTTGTATGGTGTAGCCGATAGTTTGTATGCTGTAGCCGGTAGTTTGTATGGTATAGCCAATAGTTTGTATGGTGTAGCCAATAGTTTGTATGCTGTAGCTGATAGTTTGTACAATGTAGCCAATAGTTTGTATGGTGTAGCCAATAGTTTGTATGCTGTAGCCGATAGTTTGTATGGTGTAGCCAATAGTTTGTATGCTGTAGCCGATAGTTTGTATGGTGTAGCCAATAGTTTGTATGCTGTAGCCGACAGTTTGTATGCTGTAGCCGACAGTTTGTATGCTGTAGCCGGTAGTTTGTATGGTGTAGCCAATAGTTTGTATGGTGTAGCCAATAGTTTGTATGGTGTAGCCAATAGTTTGTATGCTGTAGCTGATAGTTTGTATAATGTAGCCAATAGTTTGTATGGTGTAGCCAATAGTTTGTATGCTGTAGCCGATAGTTTGTATGGTGTAGCCAATAGTTTGTATGCTATAGCCGATAGTTTGTATGCTGTAGCCGATAGTTTGTATGGTGTAGCCGATAGTTTGTATGCTGTAGCCAATAGTTTGTATGGTGTAGCCAATAGTTTGTATGGTGTAGCCGACAGTTTGTATGCTGTAGCCGACAGTTTGTATGCTGTAGCCGGTAGTTTGTATGCTGTAGCCGATAGTTTATATGCTGTAGCCAATAGTTTGTATGCTGTAGCCAATAGTTTGTATGCTGTAGCCGATAGTTTGTATGGTGTAGCCAATAGTTTGTATGCTGTAGCCGGTAGTTTGTATGCTGTAGCCGATAGTTTGTATGCTGTAGGCAATAGTTTGTATGCTGTAGCCAATAGTTTGTATGCTGTAGCCGATAGTTTGTATGCTGTAGCCGATAGTTTGTATGCTATAGCCGATAGTTTGTATGCTGTAGGCAATAGTTTGTATGCTGTAGGCAATAGTTTGTATGCTGTAGCCGATAGTTTGTATGTTGTAGCCGGTAGTTTGTATGCTGTAGCCGATAGTTTGTATGCTGTAGCCAATAGTTTGTATGCTGTAGCCAATAGTTTGTATGCTGTAGCTGATAGTTTGTATGCTGTAGGCAATAGTTTGTAGGCTGTAGCCGATAGTTTGTATGCTGTAGCCGATAGTTTGTATGCTGTAGGTGATAGTTTGTAGGCTGTAGCCGATAGTTTGTATGGTGTAGCCAATAGTTTGTATGCTATAGCCGATAGTTTGTATGCTGTAGCCGAGTGTCTCCTTCAACATGTAGCAAGACCACTAGCTTGTAAAAAAAAACGCTCATCGACTGGTGTCACTACACCTACTGATTGATGATACAAGGTTTGACATTGTCAGAATTCTTTCACAGAGAAATCAATTATAACAGCATTCTTCACTAATAGACAGACAAGTGAATGTTCAATTGATATTATCAAATTAACAAAGAGTTCTACTTCTGGTATAAATCAACCTACATCAGAGGCTAATTGCTTCACGGTACTTTGAACCGGCAAAGAATGCTATGAGGCAGCAAGGCCAAGCCAAGGGCAACTCAAGTGTAATGTCCCTTAAAAATATGTACCCATGTGGTGTGTATCATCCCTAACAAGCAACAGTGGTGCTTGTAACAGCCTGCATTCAACCCTAACAAACGACAACAATGCTGGTGATAGCCTGCATTCAACCCTAACAAACAACAATGCTCGTGACAGCCTGCATTCAACCCTACCAAACAACAATGCTCGCGACAGCCTGCATTCAACCTAACAAACAACCACAATGCTCGCGACAGCCTGCATTCAACCCTAACAAACAACCACAATGCTCGTGACAGCCTGCATTCAACCCTAACAACAACAACAACAGTGTTCGTGTCAGCCTGCATTCAACCAAAGAAACAACAACAATGCTCGTGACAGCCTGCATTCAACCTAACAAACAACAATCCTCGTGACAGCCTGCATTCAACCCTAACAAACAACAACAATGCTCGTGACAGCCTGCATTCAACCCTAACGAACAACCACAATGCTCGTGACAGCCCTGCATTCAACCCTAACAAACAACCACAATGTTCGTGACAGCCTGCATTCAACCCTAACAAACAACAACAATGCTCGTGACAGCCTGCATTCAACCTAACAAACAACAACAATGCTCGTGACAGCCTGCATTCAACCCTAACAAACAACAATGCTCGCAACAGCCTGCATTCAACTTAACAAACAACCACAATGCTGGCGACAGCCTGCATTCAACCCTAACAAACAACAATGCTCGTGACAGCCTGCATTCAACCCTAACAACAACAGTTTTTGTGTCAGCCTGCATTCAACCAAAGAAACAACAATGCTCATGACAGCCTGCATTCAACCTAACAAGCAACAATCCTCGTGACAGCCTGCATTCAACCCTAACAAACAACAATGCTCGTGACAGCCTGCATTCAACCCTAACAACCACAATGCTTGTGACAGCCCTGCATTCAACCCTAACAAACAACCACAATGCTCGTGACAGCCTGCATTCAACCCTAACAAACAACAACAATGTTCGTGACAGCCTGCATTCAACCCTAACAAACAACAACAATGCTCGTGACAGCCTGCATTCAACCCTAACAAACAACAACAATGCTCGTGACAGCCTGCATTCAACCCTAACAACAACAGTTTTTGTGTCAGCCTGCATTCAACCAAAGAAACAACAATGCTCATGACAGCCTGCATTCAACCTAACAAGCAACAATGCTCGTGACAGCCTGCATTCAACCCTAACAACCACAATGCTTGTGACAGCCCTGCATTCAACCCTAACAAACAACCACAATGCTCGTGACAGCCTGCATTCAACCCTAACAAACAACAACAATGCTCGTGACAGCCTGCATTCAACCCTAACAAACAACAACAATGCTCTTGACAGCCTGCATTCAACCCTAACAAACAACGACAATGCTCGTGACGGCCTGCATTCAACCATAACAAACAACAATCCTCATGACAGCCTGCATTCAACCTAACAAACAACAACACTGCTTGTGACAGCCTACATTCAACCTAACAAACAACAATGCTTGCGACAGCCTGCATTCAACTCTAACAAACAACCACAATGCTCGTGACAGCCTGCATTCAACCTTAACAACAACAGTGTTCGTGTCAGCCTGCATTCAATCTAAGACACAACAACAATGCTCGTGACAGCCTGCATTCAAACTAACAAACAACAATCCTCGTGACAGCCTGCATTCAACCCTTACAAACAACAACAATGCTCGTGATAGCCTGCATTCAACCCTAACAAACAACAACAATGCTCGTGACAGCCTGCATTCAACCCTAACAAACAACAACAATGCTCGTGACAGCCTGCATTCAACCCTTACAAACAACAACAATGCTCGTGACAGCCTGCATTCAACCCTTACAAACAACAACAATGCTCGTGATAGCCTGCATTCAACCCTAACAAACAACAATGCTCGCGACAGCCTGCATTCAACCTAACAAACAACAACAATGCTCGTGACAGCCTACATTCAACCTAACAAACAACAATGCTTGCGACAGCCTGCATTCAACCCTAACAAACAACAACAATGCTCGTGACAGCCTGCATTCAACCCTAACAACAACATTGTTGGTGTCAGCCTGCATTCAACCTAACAAACAACAATGCTCGTGACAGCCTGCATTCAACCCTAACAAACAACAACAATGCTCGTGACAGCCTGCATTCAACCCTAACAAGCAACCACATTGCTATTATGTATAGACCACATAGAGCAAGGTGCATAAGCAGAAGGGGCTCCAAAGGGAGCTTTTTCCTCAAAACAGTGTTCCATGTCTTCTTACCACGAAACTCTATGGCATAAGGGTCTCCCTGGTCATGTAATATTTTGTGCTGCACTTAAGCTCATCAACATTGCTCAAGTTAGATTGGCATCAAATGACCAGACACTGAGAACAAAGTGGCAGTGGACGTTCGTCAAATGTTCCTTTCAGTATCCATTCCTCTTCCTGCCATTTCTCTATTACTAGAACTGACTGACCCATCAAGCAGAAATTTGTTGGCACCTGTAACGTGAGTCTGGTTGGCACCAAAAATTTTACACTGGAATCTTTATATGATTGGTTTCTTTCGTCACTTTCAAATGCATCACTGTGAGGAGGAAAAGGGTCCTTCAGGTATTCCACGGTGATCTATAGCATCATGTCACAGCAGTGAAAAGAGTCCTTTGGGTATTCCACTGTGATCTATAGCTACATGTTACAACAGCTAAGGGGTCCTTTGAGTATTCCACTGTGATCTACAGCTACATGTTACAACAGTTAAAGGGGTCCTTTGGGTTTTCCACTGTGATCTATAGCTACATATCACAACAGTGAAAGGGTCTTTCAGGTATTCCACTGTGATCTATAGCTACATATCACAACAGTGAAAGGGTCTTTCAGGTATTCCACTGTGATCTATAGCTACATATCACAACAGTGAAAGGGTCTTTCAGGTATTCCACTGTGATCTATAGCTACATGTTACAAGAGTGAAAAGGGTCCTTTGGGTTTTCCACTGTGATCTATAGCTACATGTCACAGCAGGTCATATATACAGGACATGTCAAACAACCTTCTTTGTCTTGTTTTTCAAACCTGTAATATATGCGCTCTGAACTCATCAGCTGATTTTGCCTGAGGATGACATTTCAAAAGTGGCATTAGAATGGTTTAAAATAAGATATACTTTTCAAAATCCAGATTTACACTTGTCTAGGTTGGACACAAAGGACTTCCTGTTTCCTGCTCTCTACTGTCCCACTTGAAAACCTGCCTACCGAAAAAAATTTCACTGCTGGTTGTGCAAAACATCGTAAACTTTGATGAAAAAATATTAATTTTGTCCTTCTTTGTAAAATGTATTCATACCATGAGGAGCTTTGTCCTGCTTACTCATCTAACATAAATGGCTGTCTTAACCCTTTGAGTGCCAGTCACAGCTTAAGCTGTTCTGATGAAGCTGGATTACTGTAATGATTCCAGATTCATATTCCTCATTAAAAGACCTTTCATTCAAGTACCAGCATGCCTATGTTCCCAGTGAAAAATTTGGTCCAGGTCAACAGCTTTCCTTGGGGCACTTTCCGCGCGTTGCGCGGAAAGTGCCCCAAGGAAAGCTGTTGACTCAGTCTCTAAATTGGCTCTGTAAGAGTCAACAGATGATGAAACTATTTGGAATCAGCACTATACATGTACTTCAATAAGCCTACTTTTACACAATGGTGTGGCTGTATCACCAGGCAAATGGACCTCTAGTATGGTACCAGCAGAGAGACTGACAATAACAGAGCAAGGAAATGACAATGGACAGAAATAATGAAAATCCTTATGGGCTGATTGGACAATATGCAACATAGCCAGTGACTGACAAGTAACAGCATCGAGTTCCCCTACGGTTCTATGCTGAACACATGAGAACTAATACTGATTTCGTTAAAGAAGAAAAAAATCATAGCATCATTTCCCCTGTGGTTCCATACTGAACATCACTACAGAACTAACACTAATGTTATAGTTGGGGAAAAGAAAACAGCACAATGAACTTGCTATCGTTTCAGTGCTAAGTTCCATGCAGCCTTCAGTCAACAGTTTGCTGGGCTCCCTTTCCATGCAATGTGGCACCCAAAATAAGCCAACAAGAGCTGCTGACTGGAGACTTCCTCGTCTCTGCCACCACACATACTCTGGCTCCTTGGGAATTCTGTACAGTGAAACCTCTCTACCAGACCATCGGCTTTCTGCAAAATGTGTCAGATATCTGAATATGTCAGATAAATGAGTCAGATATCAGAGGAATTTGACTTTTATATCCCCCGAAACTTGTGTCGTTAAGTGAATGTCACGTATATGGGTGTCATTATAATGTGGTTTCTCTGTATGTGGGTGTCATTATGAGGTTTCTCTGCATCTGAGTGTCATTTTAATGAGGTTTCTCTGTATCTGTAATAATTTTGATGGGTGCATCATTTGTGGTGATAGCTGCCAAATGGTGAACATTGATTCCAGCAACTGACAGTCATTCTCTGTGATCACATAGCTGACATTCTCTGTGATCACACAGCTGAGATTCTCTGTGATCACACAGCTGACAGTCATTCTCTGTGAATACACAGCTCTGTACAACCATTTTCCACACGGATTATGATGTTCAACAGTCATGTTACATGTAAACTACAGGATTATCTAGACTGGTACCTTGGTTTCTTAACAATGACTTCCCTTAGTAAGTCCTGAACATTCACCTTCATCTTTTGTTGGAACAATTTTTAAACATCAGAACCTCACAATGCAATATTGTGTCTAAGCTCTTTAATATAAGCGGGACAGCACGGAGCATCCCTTTATCCCGCCTTATTGCTGGCATCCTATCTATCTTAGATCACTTAATAAAGCAATGTGATAGTCACTCTGACCTTCTCACCAACTGCCTTATTTCAATGTTTAAGTTCACTTGAACTTTCTAAAGCAATGTGATACTCACTGCTACAATCTGGGCTATATAGTATACTTTTTATCTTCTTCTCAGATATTGCAACTTAATTCTTGATTAGTCTGCATGCACTCTTCAAGAAATTCAACATCCAAGAATGACTCTAATAAATCACAAAGAGAACTGCTGACAGGTTGGTATTTCAAGGAGACTAGCTCGTTATTTCAGAGAGACTGGCTCTTGTTATTTCAGGGAGACTGGCTGGTGTTATTTCAGGGAGACTGGCTGGTGTTATTTCCGGGAGACTGGCTGTTGTTATTTCAAGGAGACTGGCTGGTGTTATTTCAGGGAGACTGGCTGTTGTTGTTTCAGGGAGACTGGCTGGTGTTGTTTCAGGGAGACTGGCTGGTGTTGTTTCAGGGAGACTGGCTGGTGTTATTTCAGGGAGACTGGCTGGTGTTATTTCAGGGAGACTGGCTGTTATTGTTTCAGGGAGACTGGCTGGAGTTGTTTCAGGGAGACTGGCTGTTGTTGTTTCAGGGAGACTGGCTGGTGTTATTTTTAGGGAGACTGGCTGGTGTTGTTTCAGGGAGACTGGCTGGTGTTATTTCAGGGAGACTGGCTGTTGTTGTTTCAGGGAGACTGGCTGGTGTTGTTTCAGGGAGACTGGCTGGTGTTATTTCAGGGAGACTGGCTGGTGTTATTTTAGGGAGACTGGGTGGTGTTTCTTTCAGATTAACTGCTTTTCACTGCTTTGGACCTGGTTCCCATCAAACATTTGTTAAAGGACTGCTTCATGGTGTTTTTATTTTCAAACCTATAGGCCATCAGTGAAATAAGTAAAAATTGAGCTTCAGCAAAATTATATGATTTTATGCCTGTAAATCCTTAGTCAGTGCTCAGTAGTAGTAGTAGTTGTAGTAGTTGCTATTGTTGCCATTCCTTATTTCCCATCATATCCCCATATGAAAGATTTTTTTGTTTTCTAAGAAGTAGTAGTAGTAGTAGTAGTAGTAGTAGTAGTAGTAGTAGTAGTAGTCGTCGTCGTCATTCCTTATTCCCCCTCATGCTCCCACATGACAGAGCTGGTTATGGACCCTGGCTGCACTCACTCAGGTTTCCATGTGGCAATCAAGGCTATGCATATCCACTGTTTACATCCACTGAATCCCAGCAATATTTGTGCCTGATATAATAAAACTTATTGCATAAACACACCCACTCCATGGCTAAATGTCACAGATGATCAACACATTTACAGAGATATGTAGCCATGCAAAGGCTTTATGATTTCCCCCCAGTTAACTTCTGTGTATTTTAAGTATCATCTTACAACCTATTCTGATTCAATGGTCGTATTTTAAGTATCATCTTACAACCTATTCTGATTCAATGGTCCTCCAGTTCATGAAGATTATGCCCCTACATCCTCATTACTGTCCCAAACCCTTCTGCTTGGTTAGTTTGTGTTTGCTCATCTGATACATACAAGTCAGGACTCCTTCCCTGATTGGTTTTATCTCCTCACTATTTGCCCTTGTGGGGCTAATGTTAATCTCCTCACTGTTTGCCTTTGTGGATCGTATGTTCATCTCCTCACTGTTTGCCCTTGTGGGTCTAGTGTTAATTCATGGCCATCTCTATGCATACAATTCCACTTCTTGACCAAAAATAAGAGCAAACAAGATTTTTCTTCTTTTAAACCCAAAATATCAGCTGGCTTATACTGAGGGATCCTTCAGCATATTTGGTCATCCTGCCATATCATACAGCAAAGACTAACTCATAGATCAGTGGGTTAAGATACATTTCATCTGGTGAAGCTGTGATGTGTATATATCATATATACACTGACTGAATTTATTTTGGGAACTGTAGACATGAATCCATGTAGCTTGCACAGTCAGGTGTTAAATTAATATAATTTAAACAATATGATCACTTAATGACAAAAGTCAAATGTTGCAAATATTTTATTGTCGTTACACTCTGTGAGCACAAGAGCCCAAAACAAGAGGTAGAGGTTGGTCACCATACAAAACTTGTCAGCAGCTGAGCATATGACAATCACTGAGTTGCACCAGTCAATGACAGTATGCTGTCACTGAGTGAGTCATGCCACTGTCATGCATAGCAGCAGTCTATGACAGCATGCTGTCACTCAGTGAGTCACACCACTGTCACACACAGCAGCAGCCTATGACAACATGCTGTCAGTGAGTGAGTCACACCACTGTCACACACAGTAGCAGTCTATGACAACAAGCTGTCAGTGAGTGAGTCACACCACTGTCACACACAGTAGCAGTCTATGACACTATGTCATCACTGAGTGAGTCACACCACTGTCACACAGGGTAGCAGTCTATGACCACATGCTGTCACTGAGTGAGTCACACCACTGTCACACGCAGTGGCAGTTTATGACAGTATGCTGTCACACAGTGAGTCACACCACTGTCACACACAGTAGCAGTCTATGACATCATGCTGTCACTCAGTGAGTCATGCCACTGTCACGTACAGCAGCAGTAAGTCATGCCACTGTCACACATAGCAGCAGTCTATGACAGTATGCTGTCACTAAGTGAGTCATGCCACTGTCACAGACAGCAGCAGTCTATGACATCATGCACATCCTGCTAATGGGAGGAGGCGGCACACTGCCATTTTGCTTGGATTCCATGTTGTACATGCCACATACCATGTGTTTCACAAAGTTCAGACACATGCCGTGTCCCCTGAACTCAGTGCACAGGGCACAATGAAGGCAAACACAAGAGGCATAACATTAAAAAATAGAAATTGACAAGATGACAAGGCCAGGTGGCTGTTTCAATATTGTCATTTCAATGCTGAGTTCACCAGATTGATTTTGTAGGATATGCTTAGAAGTGATATTCCTGCTAACAAATTTTAACCCTGACATACTGTTTTCTTTTTGTTTTGTGGCTTGTGTGCACAGAACAGGACTCGACAAAGCCATGATTACACTCCAGTACATTCATAAATCATCACGTTAGGCAAGCTTAACTTCATTAAACACCTTATTTTACTGGGTATGTATAATCACAGATGGAATTCCTTACATAAGTTCTATCAGTATATATTTCATTCAGTACCGGGCCCAGGTTCCCAGTGCTCCCTTGTAGTTCTGCATTACCAACATCAAACTGACATGTGACGGGAATTTTTCCATGACATAAACAGAGATCTATCTTTTCCCTTGTAACATTTTGATTCTATCCAATTTCCCCGGTTTGTACCTTAATTTCCAAGCTGCCAGTCCATTGAGATCCTGTCATTATCTTGCAAATGTCTTCAATGTCAGGCATAAAGATAACTTGAGCAATGTCTTAACCCTCTCGGTCCAAAATCTACACTAGTCAGCATTACATTCTATGTTATGTTAGACAATTTTGCTGCGTTTTTACTTTCACTTATTTCACTGAGGGCATACAACCATCAAAATAATAACACCCAAAATACTATTTTAACATAGGTTTAACAACATAGTGAAATTAAAACTTTACTTAAATCTGAAGGGTTATCACCTGTGAGGCTACAATGGTTAAAACTGGAAACAAAAAACATTTTGCTACATTCACGGGCAAAAAGCTGTCCAAAGATAAATGTCCCAACAGCCAAAGCAATGTGTAATTTCTATTTATTGTGCATCAAGTTTAATTGTGCATAGAGGATTATAATTGCTTTGAAACTGCTCACCAAAAAGTGAAACAAAACTGAAAGCAGATGAGCAAATGCATGAATTTCCTTTCATTAAGTCTCTTTGATTCCGTTTTGTCATAAATTTACCACATTTATCACAATTTTGTTCCTTGAAACTGTGGTCAAAGGGCTTAAATGAAAATCCCAGGAGATCCTCCACAAAGATAAACCTTAAATTAACAGCCTGCCTCTCACTAATGGCTTTATCTCAGCCTCTACTTGTACCCAGAATGCATCAGTGATGACTGTTGATTCAAATCTTACACGGCACTTCAAAGCTAAAGCCAATAGTTGGGCATAAACTAAAGCCAATAGATCCAGCTGAGATGAGCACAAACTTCAGTGGAGACTCACCTGGGACCAAACAATTACCATGCTCAGAAAATAATGAAACTATGGCAATTACTACATAATTACTGTGAAAATCAATGTAGGAACATGATGCCTTTTGCCTTTTTCTCTCTAAATATCCAGCTAAGGATGTCTTGCTTGAAGAATTGATTCATTTCACTTCTGTAACAAACTACCACTAAACTATACCACGAGTTATGCTAATCGGCTAAGTTTATATCACCGACTCAAGTGTACTTGACGTTATGGGCCAACACCATTCCTCTTGACATTGTTGGTCTTGTGATGTGAAGGCAGTGAATGTTATAACATGAGGACAGTGAAACTTCTGGCTTTTTAGCAGGCATTGGGAAAAGTCATCAGCTGTAGGCTTTAATTGACAAAAATTCACTTTGGGCTGACAACTTTCACTAATGTGTAGGCCCAAAAAAACGGACATTTTTTTTTTCCATGTCACATAATAATAATCATATATTTTGGGCTGACAAAAAGGTGTTCTCCATGGGCCAACAGAAATTTCATAGTTGCAAGCCCAAATGGCCAACAAACAAAAACTTGTTTTCAATGTCTGTATTTAGCATTAAGCTTTCTCTTTCTGTGCAATACTTTTAGTATTAAGTTGCGAGATCTCCAGTGGCATGCACATGTATCATGTTAAACATGAGAACTGCTGATTAAAGTTCCTTGTGAAAGGTTTCTCCCCAATACTAATACGTCCCAAGTAAAGTAACATAATGATTCACTCTGATTAACATAATTATTCACCCTCATAAATGCCCAGTTTCCAAATAGGACAAGTAAAGTCCATGCATATAATGTCTCAAAAACAGGCAATGGATTAGAGTTGAGCATAAAAATATACATTATCAATGAAAATCAAGGCTTCTTCCCTGCAATGAGGTGTGTTTTAATTAGGGCATATGCCTTAATACAATCAATAGGGTGTCTTCTTTTACTGGCATGCCATTCTCTAGCTACTGTAATGACATCTGTAGCATGACTTGCCAGGAAATGAACAATATACTAACAAGTGCCTCTCCTACCTTGGTATGCCAAGTGTTAACAACACAGAGACCATACACATCAAACGATAAGCCTTCCCCAATTCCTAAATCCTAATATTTTGGCCTGTCTCCAGCGGCACTCTGCCACCATCACAGGCACTACTGAAGGAATGCATGGGAAGCCACTGCAACCACTTGATGCTGGTGTGACAGTAACACAGGCTGTCCACTGACCTCAGCCACAACCCCAGCCTTCAAAAGGGAAAGTTCAATGATGCAAGGTAATGTTATTGCCTCAGCCTTCAAAAGGGAAAGTTCAATGATGCAAGGTAATGTTATTGCCTCAGCCTTCAAAAGGGAAAGTTCAATGATGCAAGGTAATGTTATTACCTCAGCCTTCCCAAGGGAAATTTCAATGATGCAAGGTAATGTTATTACCCCAGCCTTCAAAAGGGAAAGTTCAATGATGCAAGGTAATGTTATTGCCTCAGCCTTCAAAAGGGAAAGTTCAATGATGCAAGGTAATGTTATTACCTCAGCCTTCAAAAGGGAAAGTTCAATGATGCAAGATAATGTTATCACCTCAGCCTTCAAAAGGGAAAGTTCAATGATGCAAGGTAATGTTATTGCCTCAGCCTTCAAAAGGGAAAGTTCAATGATGCAAGGTAATGTTATTACCTCAGCCTTCAAAAGGGAAAGTTCAATGATGCAAGGTAATGTTATTACCTCAGCATTCAAAAGGAAAAGTTCAATGATGCAAAGTAATGTTATAAGCTGCAGTGTACAGGCATTCCATTGAATACACACAAGACTGCATGAACTGAATCATGTGGTATTTCTTATTTATAAAATAAACAAAACAACTTTGTTAGATGATCAGCCAAATGTGAAGCTCTTTTTTAATTAACCAAACAGCTACTAAATAGTGTGCCCAATTCAATTATTTTTGAAAGCCACATTGATTTTTGCTAGTATGCATTCTCTCTACCAAATCAGTTCTCTATTGACACAGTATTTATATCGTTTGGCACTTTCAGGAAAACATTAACGATCAAAAGAAACAGGACACAACTTGGGCCTATATGAAATAAACAAAAAAAGTTCCAGAATTTTTATCTGATGTCTTAAAGTGACATAAAATACTACATTTAATTAAACTAAGGGTAAATGTACCTTCCACAATGTATTTTTGGCACTTTTACCATTGATAAGTGACAAAACAATGCAAAAACAGAAGTGCAATTGCCTTGTTTGCATCCTGTGTAGGCTGTGATCACTGGCAGGAACCAAAGCCTATTTGTTATCATTGGGAAGCTCAGCACTTTGTATATCACTTCCCTTGGGTTAAATTTGACTGCAATGCAGTTAATGTAAGTCAAACATCATTGTTGTAATGGTCAGATGTTGCTCAGATTATCCTTTCTATGAGTTATGAGTGATGTAGTTGGAATGTCACATGACCCATTTGAATAATTAATACTGAAGATCAGTAACATGGGCCAATACGAGCACAGATCACGTGGATTCTCACTCCCTCCCACGACTCCCCCCAGGTTTCAACAACGTGCCGTTTGTGATACCACGGATACTGGGCAGAATAGAAGTGGCAAATCTGGCTCTTTGGGTGCCATTAGCGTGTAAAAACTTTTGGCATTTCCTTCAGACTAAGACTCAGAAGGATTCTATGAAACTTTCTGTTATGATTGCAAAAGCTCTGGAAGGAAATTCACTGTACACTGCATACCAATGAAGGCAAAGGCCTTGTGTCCTGACTCCATTTGCATATCAGAAGTACATGTACTGCTTTTGCCAAACATATCAGCTTTACCTACAATAAATCCAACCACCAATCACAAAAAAAATTGTAAAATTAGGATGATAATAAGATTTGATGTGGAAATCTATCTCATGTGGTAACATGTATTTCAAACACATTACTGCAGAAGAAATATATGCCATTTTGGAGATGTATTGAACACAGCTTATGCCATGACTCCATGGTGCCCTGGAAACCCAAATGTGGCTGTGAAGGATAGGCCTCAACTCACTATTCAAGAGTTAAAAATATTAATGTTACAGACTAGAAGCGACTGACTTTGAGAAATTAGAGATTATCACTTCATTATCAAAGTAACTTCATTTTGATAGCAGCTTGAAGCATTTACTGGAACTTTCTGTTTTTAAATATCGCTGGTTCTACTCAGAGAGGGCGAACAGTGAAGACGATGAAGCAGAGGCACTTTACACAGTATCAGGGTACATGCTACAAAGATCACCTCTCATGAGAGACCACAGCTTTACACAGTACCATGGTACATGCTACAAAGATCACCTCTCATGAGAGACCACAGCTTTACACAGTACCATGGTACATGCTACAAAGACCACCTCTCATTAGGGACCACAGCTTTACACAGTACCAGGGTACATGCTACAAAGACCACCTCTCATTAGAGACCACAGCTTTACACAGTACCAGGGTACATGTTACAAAGACCACCTCTCATTAGGGACCACAGCTTTACACAGTACCAGGGTACATGTTACAAAGACCACCTCTCATTAGAGACCACAGCTTACCACAGTACCAGGGTACCTGCTACAAAGATCACCTCTCATGAGAGACCACAGCTTTACACAGTACCATGGTACATGTTACAAAGACCACCTCTCATTAGAGACCACAGCTTTACACAGTACCAGGGTACATGCTACAAAGACCACCTCTCATGAGAGACCACAGCTTTACACAGTACCATGGTACATGTTACAAAGACCACCTCTCATTAGAGACCACAGCTTTACACAGTACCAGGGTACATGCTACAAAGACCACCTCTCATTACAGACCACAGCTTTACACAGTACCATGGTACATGTTACAAAGACCACCTCTCATTACAGACCACAGCTTTACACAGTACCAGGGTACATGCTACAAAGACCACCTCTCATTAGAGACCAAAGCTTTACACAGTACCATGGTACATGTTACAAAGACCACCTCTCATTAGAGACCAAAGCTTTACACAGTACCATGGTACATGTTACAAAGACCACCTCTCATTAGAGACCAAAGCTTTACACAGTACCATGGTACATGTTACAAAGACCACCTCTCATTAGAGACCACAGCTTTACACAGTACCAGGGTACATGCTACAAAGACCACCTCTCATTACAGACCACAGCTTTACACAGTACCATGGTACATGCTACAAAGACCACCTCTCATGAGAGACCACAGCTTTACACAGTACCATGGTACATGTTACAAAGACCACCTCTCATTACAGACCACAGCTTTACACAGTACCATGGTACATGCTACAAAGACCACCTCTCATTAGAGACCACAGCTTTACACAGTACCAGGGTACATGCTACAAAGACCACCTCTCATTAGAGACCACAGCTTTACACAGTACCAGGGTACATGCTACAAAGACCACCTCTCATGAGAGACCACAGCTTTACACAGTACCAGGGTACATGTTACAAAGACCACCTCTCATTAGAGACCACAGCTTTACACAGTACCAGGGTACATGTTACAAAGACCACCTCTCATTAGAGACCACAGCTTTACACAGTACCAGGGTACATGCTACAAAGACCACCTCTCATTACAGACCACAGCTTTACACAGTACCATGGTACATGCTACAAAGACCACCTCTCATTAGAGACCACAGCTTTACACAGTACCAGGGTACATGCTACAAAGACCACCTCTCATTAGAGACCACAGCTTTACACAGTACCAGGGTACATGCTACAAAGACCACCTCTCATTACAGACCACAGCTTTACACAGTACCATGGTACATGCTAGAAAGACCACCTCTCATTAGAGACCACAGCTTTACACAGTACAGTGAAACCTGTTTTGAGAGACCACCCCTAGGGCAGGCCAAAAAGTGGTCATGTAAGGCAGGTGGCCTCTCAAAAGAGGTGTGATAACATGGGAAAGATGGCAAAAGGGACACGGTAAACATGGTCTGAAAAGGCAGGTGGTCTTTTCTCACAGTGGTCTCTCAAAACAGGTTTCACAGTACCATGGTAAATGCTACAAAGACCACCTCTCATTAGAGACCATATCTTTTTACGACTGCCCTTCCAAAGCATTTGTGTCTATCTCTTTTTAAAATTTACCTTCCATAAAACACCACCTGCCACGTGAGCACCATTTGGTGGTATTATGGGCTAGTCGTACACAGCAGGTACACTACAGACCATATGATGTGGTCAGTAGGGAATCATCAGCAGCCAATCACAAGCCACACGTATTGATCTGGACAGCTGGATACTCGGTGATGAATTTCTATGTAATGGCGCCTGTGCACTGTCGATATCTGTCTGTTCATGTGGCATTTAAGTTAGGTGCAGAGCAATCCTTGAGGGACTGACACCAACTGGACAAACAATTTGTACAGGCAGACACATCAATCTTGTGGCCTGATCTCTCTGTCAAGTCAAAATTAAAGACTATCATCATCCGGAAAGCCTTCCCTGACACTTTCACGCAATATGAAGGTTTCTTCTGGACTTTTTTTTCCTGTAGTTTTTTCCCTGTGGCATTTCTAAGTCAGCTTCCTTGAATTTCCAGAGATAAACGTTGTTTCCATTAACCCCCGAATGGGGACATATTACCCTTTCAAAACCTGAAATACCCTCTGAAAAAATTCTGAAGGGTTACCAGTTTGATTATTTACATGTAAAACTGAAGAAAAAAATCATCTTCTCCCCTGAATTTCCCTTCTTGTGACCCCCCTGCAAAAAATTCCTACAGGAAACACTGGATAAAACTTTATCCTTCCATGATGGAGATATATACATGGGTTGTTGCAAGATTTTGATGATGTGACTTGATTATTCCCGAGGAACTGTGACAAACTGTATGTGTATATCCTGACACTTCAGCCACTGTTTGTACTTCAAAGGTTGCTGGACAGTGGTTCCACCTTGTGTTTGATCTTGAAACCATTCTGTTGCAAATCCCTGAATTTTTCACCTTTCGATTGTTTGGGGTTTTCCAGTTTGATGCTTATTGCATGTTATCCAACCAATCAATGATCAAAGCATGATATTTACGGCAATAACTTCTACTATTAATGGAATTTGTAATTGTTTCTAAGAATAATGAAACTCTCACCATAAGGTCAGAGCACAATAGAAGACTGTCTTCAACAATTCTTTCTCTGATACACGTGTCCTTAGCCTCTTTAGGTTTGTATTTCTACCTGGTGGCAAACAGCTTTATGGTACGTCTAAAACATCATTCCAGGGTAACCCCCCCCCCCCCCCATGACATTTACACAACATGGCAGTTAGTTTAAAACACACACAAAAAAGGAAAAGTCTACAGTAAAATCTGTGTTTACAGGCCATCCATGTGGAGAACTAAATGGTGGTCTCTAAAACAGGTGGTCTGTCTTAGCAGGTAAAAATAACAAGAAAAGTACTCATATAAGTATACTGGAAAGGTAGTACATGGTTGGAGCTGTGTCTCAAGACAAGAGCCCTGTATTATAATGTAATGTTAAGCATTACACTTCTAACACATGATACTAAAGAAGACACATTTTTTGTTTTCTCTTCATAATGATATAAAAACTATGTCTTAACTGTGGGTGGAATACATGAAAGTTTTAAACAGTAATGCTGGACTTCAATGTGTTGACTCAAAAATCTGTTTCATGACAGTCTACTTTGTTATGGTTCCTTGCGTTAGATAGCTGAATGATAACTCAACTTAATTACACATCAAAGTACTACTCTCTCCAAAATATTCACTGTCATCAAAACACAATTTTTTTGTCTTCCTACATGAAATACTTGAAAATTAACTTTATCTGCCCTGGAGTAACCCTTTTAATACCAACTGCCACTGAATTCAAACTACTTAAAATAACCATTCTCAATCCTAAAAATAGCATTCAGAGAACAGATTACCCTTGGTGTTATCTTTTTTTCCCCTCAATTATGCATTTATTTTTCAGACTTCACAGTAGAATACTTTACATACAATTTCCATATTGTTGTCTATGAAATAAAAGAGAAATTTTGGATGTGCTCTTGGGGCAACTTCTGGTGACAGAGGCCACTGTACTGTGCGTTACTCAGACAGCCATCAAATAAATACTTTGAACGTTTCATAATAAGTTTAAAAATAACTAGAACAGGCTGATTTTCCAACAGAAAATCAAATGTCTCCTCGTGCGCCGTCACTACTGTCACCCTTATGTTCAACAATAGGCATACTGATTCCAATGATCTACAGATATGGTGAAGGTACCCTCTTTATTGACATTTCAAAACGTTGATTTTTGACGAAATGCCCAAGTGACCTTGAAAAATAGGTCAAGGTCATACATCTGCAGTTACAAGCAAGGTCTTATAAAAGTCTACATAGAAACATAATCACACAAAATGTTAACCTCTTTAAGTCAAATCTTTCACGAGTGCATCTGCAATAATTTTTAAAAAGTGGCCATGTGACCTTGAAAATGGGTCAAGGTCACCCATCTACAATACCAACCTAGTTCATATTATGGTACATAATCATGCAAAATTTCAACCTCTTAAGTCAAATCCTTGTGGAGTTATTGCGTCCTCGTCAATTTTGCATGACATGCCCATGTGACCTTGAAAAATTGGTCAAGGTCATACATCTGCAGTGACAAGTAAAGTCTTACAAAAATCTTACATAAAAACATAATCACACAAAATATCAACCTCTTTAAGTCAAATCTTTCTCGAGTGAGTCTGCTATGATTTCTAAAAGTGGCCATGTGACGTTGAAAATAGGTCAAGGTCATCCATCTACAATCTCAACCTAGTTCATATTATGGTACATAATCATGCCAAATTTCAACCTCTTAAGTCAAATCCTTGCAGAGTTATTGCGTCCGCGTCAATTTTACATGACATGCCCATGTGACCTTGAAAAATAGGTCAAGGTCATACATCTACAATTACAAGCAAAGTCTTACAAAAATCTTACATAGAAACATAATTACACAAAATATCAACCTCTTTAAGTCAAATCTTTCTCGAGTGCATCTGCAATGAATTTTAAAGTAGCCATGTGACCTTAAAAATAGGTCAAGGTCACCCATCTACAATCCCAACCTAGTTTATAATTTGGTACATAATCATGCAAAATTTCAACCTCTTAAGTCAAATCCTTGCGGATTTATTGCGTCCGCATCCATTTTTAACGACATGCCCATGTGACCTTGAAAAATAGATCAAGGTCACCCATCTGCACTCCCAAGCAAGGTTTTATATACGAACATCTTCAGAAAAAATTTCAACTTCCCAAGTCAAATCTTTCTCGAGTTATCGCGTCCGCAACGCACACAACAATGTGTTGAAGAAGAACATGAACAAGAAGAAGATGAAGCGGAAGAAATGGGCGCAAAAACAATATGTCCCCCCATTGCACGGGGAGACATAATAAGAGGAAGCTAGGTTTCAGTAGGAATCACTGCAGTGGTCCACTATAATGTGCATCTCTAAAAAAAATTTGGTGAAGGTGTGTTGGATCCTTGTTGAAATATTATGGAAACACTGTCCCCTTGTGCACCATTTAGACAGTCTTGAAGATAAATACTTTAAAGTTTCATAAAAAGTTTATGAATACAAAGAGGAAGCTGGTTTTTTATTAGGAACCTGGTCCATCATAAGATGCACCTTTGATAAAAATTTAGTAAAGCTGTGGTCAGTATTGTTAGAGATATCATAGTAATGTTGTCACAGTCGATGTCACTCAGACAGCTTTCACATAAATACATTAGAAGTTTCATAAAAAGTTTAAAAATACTCAGTGGAAGCTGGTTTAAATAGGAACCTGGTCCATCATAAGATACATCTGTGACAAAAATTTGGTAACCTGTGCTCAATATTTTTTGAGATAGTGCGGTAATGTGGTCAGGGTTGACGCCACTCAGATGGCTTTCAAATGAATACATTTAAAGTTTTATAAAAAGATAAAACATTATAAGAAGAAGCTGGTTTTTAAAAGGAACCTGGTCCATTATAAGATACATCTCTGACAAAAATTTGGTAAAACTGGCATTAATACTTTTTTAGATATCCCTGTAACATCCTCAGGGTTGACGCCACTCATACAGTCTTCAAATAAATACATTAAATGTTTCATAAAAAGTTTAAAAAACAATGAGAGGAAGCTGGTTTTACATAGGAACCTGGTCCATCATAAGGTCCTTCTGTGACAAAAAATTGGTACAGCAATGGTGAATACTTTTTAAGATATTGCGGTAACTTTGACAAATTGGACAGGAGATGACAATACCCTCCAGCACTTTATGTGCCGATGATAACAAGGGTGATAGATTCATGTTCCTTGTTAACAGACCTTTCATTCCAGTACCAGCATGCCAATATTGTCACGGAAAATATGATAAGGTACCTCAAGGAATGCTGATTCCAGTACCAGTGTGCCAGTATTGTCATAGAGTATTAAGGTACATCAAGGAAAGCTGATTCCAGTACCAGTGTGCCAGCATTGTCATAGAGTATTAAGGTACATCAAGGAATGCTGATTCCAGTACCATCGTGCCAGTATTGTCATAGAGTATTAAGGTACATCAAGGAAAGCTGATTCCAGTGCCAGTGTGCCAGTATTGTCATAGAGTATTATGGCACTATGAGGCCAGTTGCTGAGCCCATTAAAAATGTGTCACTGAAAGAGTTAAAATTGAGTCAACAGCTTCCTGAAAGCTTAAGACACAAAGCTAAGTGTACAACCACAGGGAATGACCAGGGTATGACCTGCAGTATGACCTGGGGTATGACCTGGGGTTTGACCTGCAGTATGACCTGCTGTATGACCTGCTGTATGACCTGCTGTATGACCTGCGGTTTGACCTGCAGTATGACCTGCAGTATGACCTGCGGTATGACCTGCTGTATGACCTGCTGTATGACCTGCTGTATGACCTGGGGTATGACCTGCTGTATGACCTGGGGTATGACCTGCTGTATGACCTGGGTATGACCTGGGGTATGACCTGGGGTATGACCTGGGGTATGACCTGGGGTATGACCTGCTGTATGACCTGGGGTATGACCTAGGGTATGACCTAGGGTATGACCTAGGGTATGACCTGGGGTATGACCTGGGGTATGACCTGGGCTATGACCTGCAGTATGACCTGCGGTATGCTACTACGAAAGATCTCACCCACATTTTTTTTGTTATGTCTGTGTGCAAACATAAGTTTTTCGCTCTCCCTCCCTCTGTAAAGAACAACTGTTCAGTGCAATTTCTGTTAGTTGTGACTACAACAAAATGGAGATTGGCTGCAATAATATTGATGCGACTATGTTTAATTGGTATCTGTTAGGAGTGTAATATATCAGACAGACAGATTCAACAAGTCTGACCCTGGTGAATGTGTTACTTAACTTTGACTGAGAGTTGATAAATTGAAGTCGTTTGTGAAATGTACAAAATGATAGAAGTACAGTGATTAGCCTGAGGCCTGTACCCCATGAGGCCTTGGACAGGACAAATAAAAAGCAAATTCCATGGTATAAATATCCACCAAGTTTACCCCATATGCCTGACTTCTGCATGTATAAACTACAGGCCCAGTAGATTAACTACCAGTGACCTCTAGCAATGCTTAAAGAGGAGGAATCAATACGAGATCAGCAACCACAAACGTCATGAATCACTCCTCCCTGGCCTTCCACTGGTCAGTGATTCCATCAACTGAAGGCAAACATCCCCCAAGGCCCTGTACCTTAAGTCACTCCACTCATGTTGAAGTCATGTAACTCTGGATTGTTCTACTATTTGTAGGGGTGAAGGGTTTCTAACACAGGTGTATGTATGAAATGTGGCACCAAACTCATCATTGAAAGTTCCACTGAAAATACAATTAATGTGCAAGACAATTTAACTTATAAATCTGAATGAAGTTCCTTAACAAGGTTTCTTTCTAATCCTACTTAATAGCAGCCCTGGAGATATTTTTTATTCTTTTATCTTGCCAGACAAAGAAATCACTGGCATGATGAATAATATTCCAAATCCTGGAGCATAGATAGAAAGGTCTTTGAATAAAGTTGGTTATGCAGGGTCTTATCTGGCAGTGTCTGGCTGCAGGATTCCAGGAGCCTCTGGCACACGGCCAAGTGAAGCCATACAGTGCTGGACATGATCCCAAGCCCTGGCTCCTGCTCTGTTTCTGACCATCCCTAGGGTGAAACTAATAGTTCGTGCCTGGAGAATTGAAGACGACCCACAGATCCCATAGACAACCTGGGGAATTGAGGACCACCCACAGATCCGATAGACAACCTGGGGATGCCCCCAACTCCCCACCCATCTGTAGAGTGAGTTACACATTTCACATCTACAAATTGATACAATAAAGTCAGGACAACTTCTGACAGTTTCTCTGTCAAACTGAAAGCATCATAGCTGGATGCACCCACTCAAAAACTACAAAAGGGGGATTTATTGTCTGCGCACAAAAACTCATACTACATCAGGGGGATTCACTACCTACAAGCACCAACTAACAGACCACACCAGGGGGATTTAAAACCTGCATACATCAACTTATAGACTACACCTGGGGGATTTACGACCTACATACACCAACTCATAGACCACACCCGGGGGATTTACGACCTACATACACCAACTCATAGACTACACCAGGGGGATTTACGACCTACATACATCAACTCATAGACTACACCAGGGGGATTTACGACCTACATACACCAACTCATAGACTACACCAGGGGGATTTACGACCTACATACATCAACTCATAGACTACACCAGGGGGATTTACGACCTACATACACCAACTCATAGACTACACCAGGGAGATTTATGACCTACATACACCAACTCATAGACTACACCAGGGGGATTTAAAACCTGCATACACGAACTCATAGACTACACCAGGGAGATTTATGACCTACATACACCAACTCATAGACCACACCAGGGGGATTTATGACCTACATACACCAACTCATAGACTACACCAGATGGATTTAAAACCTGCATACACCAAATCATAGACTACACCAGGGAGATTTATGACCTACATACACCAACTCATAGACCACACCAGGGGGATTTACGACCTACATACACCAACTCATAGACCACACCAGGGGGATTTACGACCTACATACACCAACTCATAGAGTACACCAGGGGGATTTACGGCCTACATACATCAACTCATAGACTACACCAGGGGGATTTACGACCTACATACACCAACTCATAGACCACACCAGGGGGATTTATTACCTGGGTGCACCACCTCACAGACTATGCCTGGGGGATTTGCTATCTGCGTGAACCAACTCTCAGAATACACACGGGGCACTTATGTCACACAAGGTTAATGGGGTGTAACTTCTGAACTTGTACCAGCTACATTTATGGGGGAAATATACATCAATTAACATAGATATGATACTGTCTGTGCATATATAATAATGACTTGCCCCCTGAGATCTGCCTCAGCTATACAGGACTGATAAATTTTTCATGCTACTGATATTACCCATGTTTTGTCTCTCGTTTCAGGTTTATCGATCAGTGTAATCATCTGCGCCAATTTCCCTCGGTCTTCGGGGGTGGGGGTGGGTGGAATACCATTTTCGTAATTCGTTATTGGGCCTGTTTACTTAACTGTGATTTGTGATTGAGTAAAAAACTTAACCGTGAAATGTGATTGTACTTTTACATTTGCCGATATCTGTAATTATGATAATTATTTGGTTTAAATGTAATTAAGATTTTGATCATTGACATTATTGTGATTGTAACATGGGCTTATGAATTTACTGTGATCTGTGAAAAGGGCCTTAGAATGAACTGTGACCCGTGATCGAGAGGGGGTACTCTGCCCCCTAGTCTTGTGAGCCCTGGGTGCCTGCCTTTCATGCATTGTTTATGACATGTCTTCACTCTACATCCTTTTTATTTCTCCACTTTACTCCAGTTGTCCAGGACTCCCTTTAAGTTTTTCTCTTGCTCTCTTCCCACCTCTCAGTCTTCCCTTTACACTAGTTTGCCCAACCAGTACCCCACAACTTTTTCCTTTATGTGTATATTGACAATGCACAATCACCACTCCTAAAGTGTGTCCCTTCTTACCCTCATGTTCCACCTAAGTGTTTCCCTTCATATTGATATGCTCTACCTTCAACCTGAAGTTTTTCCCTTTATATTGATATGCTCTACCTTCAACCTGAAGTTTTTCCCTTTATATTGATATGCTCTACCTTCAACCTGAAGTTTTTCCCTTCATATTAATATGCTCTACCTTCAACCTGAAGTTTTTCCCTTCATATTGATATGCTCTACCTTCAACCTGAAGTTTTTCCCTTTATATTGATATACTCTACCTTCAACCTGAAGTTTTTCCCTTCATATTGATATGCTCTACCTTCAACCTGCAGATTTTCCCTCATGCCAGCATGTTCCCCCAACCAGTTAATTTTCCCCTGACTACTGCAAAGGTCAGGTTTCCAAAATGGCTCACCCATGCATTTACATTACATACCAAGTGATTTGCAATATATCTTCCTCTGAATGAGCCAATGGCCTGTCAATGGGGCCATTTTGTGCCTTGATACAGGTGTATTTCACCAGCATGACAGCTCCTGAGTCCTCCAACTCACACTGACACAGGTATTAACTCCACCACTTTACTCTGTCCCTCCTACACAGAGATTGCTGCTGCCATTAGTCAAATGCTAATGTTTCATTCCTTTGGCTAAAGAAATTTGTAAATAGCCAATTTATTTTAACATGAATTACATAAGAGTTAAGTCAAATTCTGCAGTGATTACTCTTTTCTTTCCCGATTTGGCTACAAATTTTGAAGGCCTAGATCTGTTCCTACAATAGAGACCAACCCCTGGCCACCTTTTGCTACGCTATCTTCATTTTCTGCTCATTTGATTGTCACGTGTTCAGATCTATTGTCTCTTTACATTTACACTTTCAACTTCTGCAAACCACCAGCCAGAATCACTTCAAACATGGCATTAATGTACCTTGGATAGGTCATTCTCCAGTAATTTTTTGATCTTTTTTTTGGCTACCTTTTTCAGGCAAATTTTCAAAAATCTTACTCTCTGAAACTAAATGGCAAGTTGCTTTAAACCTGCATTGGGAGATTTGTGGATGCCCATACTGACTTTACAAATCTGTCCACCAGGTGGCACTGCAGTTCTTCCCATTACTTCTGTGAAACCCTGGCTCTACCCCCATATTTCTATGAATGATCTCTACACCGGCACTTTTTCACACCACTATAAACCCACCCTCCCTTTCATTCCTTCTCTTCAGATTATACCTTTCCTTCCTCCTGTGTACAATTCACTCTTTATCCTACTCCACTCTCAATGTCCGGCTGAAATTTTTAATCCCCACATTTTGTCCTGATAGATGGCCAGAGCCATTATGCACAAATTTATAGAAAGTGGTCTTTGCCAAGGGATTACGATTTCCCGGTCTTGTCACAGATACTTGACTTATAGTTCCATCATTTTATATTTCTCCACCATAATTCTGATTTATTCGACTCCTGGGTCCAGGTCGTTATTCACCTTTAAATCCTGGATCTACGATAACTTGACTTCTTGGTGTTGATCAAATCTTTCTAATACATTATTCATTCCTTCTGCAATAATTTATCACCACAAGTTTGTACTACCATAGAGAACAGCTTCAAGTCTGGGTCAGTGGAATAATAATTATAATAGACACACATCAAGTATATGGAGGCTTTGTGAGCCTGTTATCCTCTCGTAGTGATCAAGTTTCCTGTACATTTCAGGCCACACCCACGCACATAATAGTAAACCCTCATCATTCTCTGCAAGTGTTGGGCAATTGGGAATATCAAGTGGAAGGTTTTAAGGACCACAAATAGCCATTGGCACAAGGCAGGATCAATAGTATTTGCTATATGCTATATGAAATCAGCCTTTACAGAATTTCTTGAGTGCTACTGAACCAAACTTTCATTTCCTTAACCCTTTATTGCTGATGTGGATGTACAGTCTCCGCTCAATCTAAACTATAGGGAGCCAGTGTCAGTCTCTGCTGAATCTAAAAGTACACTGGTACCACTCTCGGTCTCAACTCAATCTAAAGTATACTGGTCCCACTCTCAGTCTCAACTCAATCTAAAGTACACTGGTCTCAGTCTCAGCTCAATCTAAAGTACACTGGTCCCAGTCTCAGTATATGCTCAATCTCAAGTACACAGGTCCCAGTCTCAGTCTTAGCTCAATCTCAAGTACACTGGTCCCACTCTCAGTCTCAACTCAATCTAAAGTACACTGGTCTCAGTCTCAGTCTTAGCTCAATCTCAAGTACACTGGTCCCAGTCTCAGTATCTGCTCAATCTCAAGTACACAGGTCCCAGTCTCAATGTCTGCTCAATCTCAAGTACACAGGTCCCAGTCTCAGTCTCAGCTCAATCTGAAGTACACTGGTCAAAGTCTCAGTCACTGAAATGAGGTGTGTGGTTCATGATTTTAAGTTTTCTTTTGTCTTTACTGCTTTTAATTCTCTCTCTCTCCCTACATACATACATACATACATACATACATACATACATACATACATACATACATACATACATACATACATAACCTGACTCCAGTTTAATATGAAATCCATGAAAAGTTAAAGGATATGTACACACATATACATACATAAACTGACTCCAGTTTAATATAAAATCTATGAAAAGTTAACAGATTCTCAATTCGAATATTAATGACTTGTGTGCCATGCCAGACTAAGTTATGCAGGCAATAGTCTGATAGCCCTCTCCACTATCTGTGGAGGGCCCTCCCTACCAGAATATATCACCTGAATAACTTCTAAGGCTCTCATAAGTACCAGGCAAACTGATGACCTGAGTAGCGGAATTCAAATGTCCACAACTTCTGACACTTTTCTCTGCAAGTGACAGGCAAGAAAACATCAAAAGATCAGTTTGCCAACGCTCCAATACAGTCTGCCAACACTCCAGTACAGTTTGCCAACACTCTAGTACAGTCTGTCAACCCTCTAGTACAGTTTGCCAACCCTCTAGTATGGCGCCCCTTGTGATGGTTAAGCATTAAGCTGAGCCAGGACCTGCAGCACATTCAGGGCCTGGCCTGACAGAGCCAAGATGGCATCTCTTGCAAGAGTCTACCTAATACAGGGGGATTTGCTGGCTTTACAGGTATGCATAATGTATCGCCCATGCTGCATCTCTAACATATGGCCAGCCTGTATCACCCCATTAGGCAAGTCACATACACCTGCCCAGGGCTGGCACTTCTCTGGCGGAAATATGGTGGGACCAAATGGCTTGACTTGAGATGGTCCCGGGGACTCTGATGAATACAAACTGATTACTGGCGGAACTGCCTTCTCTTCGATTATCCCATCTGACATACCACATGACAATACACAACTCCCTCTGGTCCACACTGCATGAGCCATGAACATAGTCGGACTGGTCAACCCAGCCTTGAATAGCACAAGTGCAGACTGATGTACCAGTAACACTGACGTTTTGCTGTCACTTGGTGGAAAGGTCTTAGTGGTTTCATCACTCTTTACAGCAATCCACTACATCACTCTTTTTGGAAACAGGAGAACACATATTTACAGCACTGGGCCATTTCTGGTAATTTTTAATGCAAACTACAAGTGTCCAAAGGACACAGATGCCCCCACCTGTCATTGCCCCCACCTGTCATTGCTCACACCTGTCTCTGTCCCCACCTGTCACTGCCCCCACCTGTCACTGTCCCCACCTGTCATTGCTCACACCTGTCACTGTCCCCACCTGTCACTGTCCCCACCTGTCATTGCTCACACCTGTCACTGTCCCCACCTGTCACTGTCCCCACCTGTCATTGCTCACACCTGTCACTGTCCCCACCTGTCATTGTCCCCACCTGTCATTGCCCCCACCTCTCTTTGCCCCCACCTGTCACTGCCCCCACCTGTCACTGTCCCCACCTGTCACTGTCCCCACCTGTCACTGCCCCCACCTGTCACTGCCCCCACCTGTCACTGTCCCCACCTGTCACTGTCCCACCTGTCATTGCCCCCACCTGTCATTGCCCCCACCTGTCACTGTCCCCACCTGTCACTGTCCCCACCTGTCACTGTCCCCACCTGTCACTGTCCCACCTGTCATTGCCCCCACCTGTCATTGCCCCCCACCTGTCATTGCCCCCACCTGTTATTGCCCCCACCTGTTATTGCCCCTACCTGTCATTGCCCCCATCAGCATTGGAAAGAATATAGCATGTAACTGGTGTAAGAATTCAAATATATTGTGAAATATTTAGATGGACTTACATGACACTTGCATCTTCAAAATTGTTTTTGACAATATTATAATGATGTGGAATAATGAATCCAAGAGGCAAACAAAACCCCAGGTGCACATCTTATTATGTTGATTCATGTTCCCACCAAGTTCCATAGGTGTACCTCAAATACTTTTTGAGATACATACAACACAAATGTGACAAGTCTAACGTCAAATCAAGATTTTTCCTAGTTAATTAATGATTAATTAACACAAGATAATTAACCCAAGAGACAAACAAAACCCCAGGTGCATCCCTTGATATATTGATAGATGTTTACGCAAAGTGTCATGGTTGTACCTCATATGCTTCCTGAGATTTATGTGACACAACTGTGACAATTTTCATGTCAGACAGATGGATGTACAAGGGCAAATCTATATTCCCCCCCCCCCCCATGAGGGCATAAAAAGTTGCATGCCAATACACCGTGTCAGGACCCTCAGGGTTAATGTCTTGAGACATAAAAATGGTCCTAGGTCTTAATGAGAAGGAAAAAAAACAACTTTGAAGCAATGACATTTTGTGTCTGGGTGCTTTGAGGTACACATTGGGGTTACCATGGTGTTTAAAAAGCTGTGTGAGAACTCGCAGACCCATTACTTTTGTTGTCTGACCTCATGCCCTCTTGGTATTGACTCATACTGAGTGTGCTGGAGGTCAGCGCCACCTGGGGTAGGACCTCTTCATTTTTAATGATACCTCTGACTTGAACATGCCTGAGGTATCCAAGAAGCTGTTTACACCTTTAAGGATGTCTCTATTGGAGTTGCCTCATATGACTGACCGCTAGTTAGTCGATACCCTTGGCGGTGTCCGCAGCATTGTTCTGCAAGCTCCTGTTTGAACTGTTTGTCTTCTGTGCAACCTTCCTCTCTTCCACTGCATTGCCCAGCAAGATAGCACAACTTTTGACTTTTGGAGAACCTATAACAAATCTGTTACCTAACTTTCTCCATACTCTATAATGATTAACTCTCCATTTCCAAAAACGCCTTTTACCTGCTCACAATCCAATCCATAAGACTCATCTACTTGCACAGCCCGGACAAGGCTAAAATTGAAGGTTCTTCTCCTCTTCACAACCATGAATTTGTCTATTTTTAACCGGATGTTCATGAAGTGCAAACATGGCAACTTATTATTTGTGAACGACCCAGCAAAGCCAGTGGCATGAAAACTAAAAGCTGTGGAAAAAGCCTGACCAGTTTTAATTCGAAAGAATCTCATCAGAGGCAGTTAGGAAATACTGTATGCTGCTTAAAAACGCAGGGGGTAACATTACTGCTGTAGTTATGTCAACGTCATAGAAGGGTCACAAAGCAATGCGTGACAAAACTACCAGTCCAACCATCCAGAGGGACATGTAGCTGTGACGATTAGAAAACTCTGGCACGTCACGTGAATTAGTAACCACTCTGGGTTACTGAGGAGGGATATAATGCCAAGACAGATATCTCCCTGAAGGCAAACTTATTATTTTTCCTGCAAACATGAGCCTTAAAAAATAAAACTGGTCTTCATTGAATCTGAGGCCCCTCTCAAGGTGACCTCTACCCCTTCAATTAGGCCCCTCTCAAGGTGATCTCTACCCCCTTCAATTAGGCCCCTCTCAAGGTGACCTCTAACCTCTTTCATTAGGCCTCTCTCAAGGTGACCTCTACCCCTTTAATTAGGCCCCTCTCAAGGTGACCTCTACCCCCTTCAATTAGGCTCCTCTCAAGGTGACCTCTACCCCTTCAACTGGGCCCCTCTCAATGTGACCTCTACCCCTTCAATAAGGCACCTCTCAATGTGACCTCTACCCCTTTAATTAGGCACCTCTCAATGTGACCTCTACTCCTTTAATTAGGCCCCTCTCAGCCAGGGCCAGCCCCACCACACAAGATGCAGCCTTCTCAAGCCACACGAGTCATTTCCACAGACTCCTGCCCTGATCTGCTGAAGCTACCATTCCATAACCACAACTTAAGGACTGCCTCATCACAAACATACTATACACTGGGAGCTACCATTCCATCACCACAACTTACAGCAAAATAAGGACAGTCTCATCACAAACATACCACATCCTCCATTATGGTCAAACATTCTTCTGACAAGCCATTTACATCAGGTGTTAAAATTGATTCTCACTTATCCAGCTCAAGAAGACAATTTTACCACAAATGATGCTCTTCCTTGCAGCCTGTCTCTGAATTGATACTATAGTGGTCTTCTGGAAAAACATCAGCCACATGGAAAGTAATCTAAGGCATAATAGGTTATGGAATAAGTAAAAGAATGTGCTCATCTTCTGCCACAGCAAGTGCTACATGCTCATGGCCCTGTCCTGGCTCAGATGGTTAGAGTACACCACTAACACTAAGCCTGCTCCTGTCATATGGATTGACTTAGGATGGGGTTTGTCCTGGCTTTCAGACCATTATCTACCATGTTACCCAGAATTATCAATGCATGATACAATGGTGTTGATTTTGCCATGTTCATCAACTTGTCTGATTCGCAGCTTCTGGGCCTTAATATTTGAAGTGTATGCACTCAGGCACCTGGTGCTTTACCTTCAATATTTGAAGTGTATGCACTCAGGCACCTGGTGTTTTACCTTCAATATTTGAAGTGTATGCACTCAGGCACCTGGCGTTTTACCTTCAATATTTGAAGTGTATGCACTCAGGCACCTGGTGTTTTACCTTCAATATTTGAAGTGTATGCACTCAGGCACCTGGCACTTTAACTTCAATATTTGAAGTGTATGCACTCTGGCACCTGGCGCTTTACCTTCAATATTTGAAGTGTATGCACTCAGGCACCTGGTGTTTTACCTTCAATATTTGAAGTGTATGCACTCTGGCACCTGGCGTTTTACCTTCAATATTTGAAGTGCATTCACTCAGGCACCTGGCGTTTTACCTTCAATATTTGAAGTGTATGCACTCAGGCACCTGGCGCTTTACCTTCAATATTTGAAGTGTATGCACTCAGGCACCTGGTGTTTTACCTTCAATATTTGAAGTGTATGCACTCTGGCACCTAGCGCTTTACCTTCAACATTTACAGCTGAGGAAATGTAATGCATGTCAATCTCAACAGCCTTCTGCACCATCGGTCAGAGCTTCAGTGGTACCCATCTTGAGAGGTCCTTGCAGCGAGACCACCTGCCTTGAAAAACCACCTTTTCAACGTACTGTCCTCAGTACTTTTACAGGTCATAAATATGTTTACACTGAAACAAAATGCTTCAGGAAACAGGTCACAAATATGTTTACACTGAAACCAAATGTTCCAGAAAACAGCCATAAATCTGTTTACACTGAAACAAAATGCTTCAGGAAACACGTCACAAATATGTTTACACTGAAACCAAATGTTCCAGAAAACAGCCATAAATCTGTTTACACTGAAACCAAATGTTTTAGGAAACAGGTCATAAATCTGTTTACACTGAAACAAAATGCTTCAGGAAACAGGTCATAAATCTGTTTACACTGAAACAAAATGCTTCAGGAAACAGGTCATAAATCTGTTTACACTGAAACAAAATGCTTCAGGAAACAGGTCACAAATATGTTTACACTGAAACCAAATGTTCCAGAAAACAGCCATAAATCTGTTTACACTGAAACAAAATGCTTCAGGAAACACGTCACAAATATGTTTACACTGAAACAAAATGTTTTAGGAAACAGGTCATAAATCTGTTTACACTGAAACAAAATGTTTCAGGAAACAGGTCATAAATCTGTTTACACTGAAACAAAATGCTTCAGGAAACAGGTCATAAATCTGTTTACACTGAAACAAAATGCTTCAGGAAACAGGTCATAAATCTGTTTACACTGAAACAAAATGCTTCAGGAAACAGGTCATAAATCTGTTTACACTGAAACCAAATATTTCAAGAAACAGGTCACAAATATGTTTACACTGAAACCAAATGTTTCAGGACACAGGTCATAAATCTGTTTACACTGAAACCAAATGGTTCAGGAAAGAGGCCAAAGCTAGGGACAATGGGCTATTATTCCAGCACGAAGCTTCCTTGTCTGCCATGTCCATGTGCAACATTAACCTTGTGTGTGGGCTGCTTAATCAAGTTTTATAGATTAGACAGGAAGGACATAGACCCATTAATCAGCGTGAACAGTGTTGTTTTTGTAACACTGCTGCAGTTTGAGAGACAAACAGCCCATTGACACACACTCAGTAGGTTTGTGTGTACACAGCACCGGCCAGCAACATCAGAGATCTCCCCAGAAGATTCTGAATGGATAGAGGATTGTTAAAATTACAAAAACTGTAAAATTAGTCCAATGCTCCTGAAAATACATATACATACAGTCATCCCCCTCTAATAAGGTTCCCCTTATGAGAGGACACCCTCTCTACCAAGGCCACTTCTCCATATCCACAAGAGTGGTATTTCCATTGTATAGTCCCTCTCAAGAGAGGCCACCCCTCTAATGTGGCCACTTTTTGGTTGCATTTGGGGTGGCCTTATAAGAGGGGAACCACTCCATACATATACAGAAGTACCTGCTATATGCAACCACTGCTGTGAACAGCCACATTGCTTTTTAAGGCGCAACTAGGCTTGGGCATAGGAGTCACTTTCTTTGTAAAATTACCTGGAGTGACAGGTCACCTGCTGTATGTGGCCACTTTTTTGGAGGCGGGGGCCTAAGGGGTGGCCATATCCAGCAAGGGACTAATTTATACTAACTTGAGAATCTAACATGGCTGACAGTCAGTTACCATTTTTCCCTCATGAGAGATCGTTGTTGGTGGGAAAATAATTATGAGTTATTTTACCCACCAACAGTGATCGTGAGTGAGATAAAAATGGTAACTCACTCTCTAGCCATGTAATATTTTATTTATTCCATGTTTGAGCGGGTATTCATTGCCAAAAATCTGCCCTAGGCCTACTTTCACTGCTGAGCTGGTGTAGCATGTTTGTTTACTTTCGTCATTGTTATTCCATGTCATTTGTAATGTATAATCAAACAGCCCTTATGCACATTTGATTTTGCCTCTAATGTTAATGCACTCCATCACTGATGCAGGTGCGTCACAATTTTGCTGTAATACTATCTAAGTCGTGATCTACAGTGAGTTATTTCTATATATACATGTATATACACTGTATGGTAAAACCCTAGAATTCTAAGATTCCAGGGATTTTAGAAATAGCCTTGACTATTTACATCTCCTATTTGATCCCTTTCCAGTTACAACTGAGTCAACAGCTTTCCTTGGCATGGGTTGGAAATGGCCAACCCATGCCAAGGAAAGCTGTTGACTGGGGCCTCCTAGGGTTAGGGTTAGCTGTTGACTGGGGCCTCCTAGGGTTAGGGTTAGCTCCTGATCTGGGCCATTCTATCTTGATAGGATTTTTCTAGTCATCTCATTTGAAATGTTATCTACTAATAAGAGCTTTCACAGCAGGCATACTGAAGTACATGACATTTTAAATATGGATGCTTTTAGGTGCATGTTTCCAGCAGGAATGGGGGAAAATTCGCAAATTGTCACGACAACAAAAGCTGATTGACGTCCTGGTACCAGCAGGATTGGATGCTAATAGACCCAGCACTATAACCTTAGACGACTCAAATCCAGGGCTCAACATTAAGGCAAGCCCTATTGCCCAGGGAAACTAGAATTTCAGTCCGTGCGACCAAAAATTAAAAGCTTACCAGGAATTTAAGCCACTGGTTGCCCAAATGTGTGAATAAAAAATAATTGGGGGCAACTAGCCAAAAACTTGACTGTGGACAACTGCAATTGCGAGAGGACACCTTTGGTCAAAAGACTCTTCCATCTGACACAAGTTCTGCCATAATCTAATATTGTATGTATTCAGGATACCAGGTAGTCCCTCTTGAGCAGTGGTGTCCTCTAGTGACTAAGATCTTCTGGGGTTATCCCACTGAATGTAAGTTGGAGAAAAGTTGTCAAAAATATTGAAGTGTCCGAGATTTTGTGAAGATATGTAAGTATGGCTCTATTAGTACGGCTTTATCACTTTATGTCCATGATATGGATCCAAGCTGTAATGAATAGGTCCATGTGCCAGCCATGAACTGCTGTATTAACCCTCTTAAGTCCATGTGCTAGCCATGAACTGCTGCATTAAGCCTCTTGAGTCCATGTGCCAGCCATAAACTGCTGCATTAACCCTCTGGAGTCCATGTGCCAGCCAGGAACTAATGTATTAACCATTTGGAGTCCATGTGCCTGCCATGAACAGCTGCATTAACCCTCTGGAGTCCATGTGCCAGCCAGGAACTAATGTATTAACCGTTTGGAGTCCATGTGCCAGCCATGAACTGCTGTATTAACCATTTGGAGTCCATGTGCCAGCCATGAACTGCTGTATTAACCCTCTGGAATCTAACTCAGTGGTTTTCCTGGCAAATTATTCTTACTGACACAAAAGAAGCAGATGACATTTTTAACAGGAAAATGTTGCATGATGATGCCCTGACATGAGGCCTTTCAGGCTTAGTAGTAAGAAAATGAAATCAACGAGAAGATCAAAAAATGCTTATCCTCATACAAAGACTCGTTTAAGAGAGCATTTAACAAGGAAATCAATCTTCGAACGTGTGCACGTATCCTGGTCTGTAATTACTCCAAGTTCTCTACAAAGTTGAGCACAGCATAATTTAATTATCGATTTAATCTAAATTTATCAATGCCCAATAGGACAGTTAACAAAATTTATTCCTGAGAAAATCTGCAAAATTTTATTACCCTGCACTGAAAGCAGAAAATCTGTTGAAAATTACTATTACATTGTGCCTCTGGAAAATTATTCATAGGCAATGTCAGATCAAATGTGTGGCAATTTAGAGGTGATGCCACAATAGCGGGTCCCACCTTTGACTGCCACTACTCAGCACCCGCTGTGTCAAAGTGTCTTTATTTTGGCAGAGCAAGCTGATAATCTAATAGTAACCTCATTTATTTCTATCCATGTCCGTTTGCCACCCACCAAAAACTCAGCATGAGATTTCAGTGCTAAGCTTTTTTTGTGTGTGGCTCATTTGAGAAATGAAAAGTCTTATGGCATAGAAATCCTAGACATTATAATCCTTCCTGAGTTGGGTGCCGCTACATGTGTTCACTTGTATTTATTACAATGTATTTGGTAAGTCACTTATCTGGCACATGTGTGATATAACAGGAGTATCTATCTGTACATACACCCAAACCAGTGTCCCTGGTACAAACCCTACCATTTAACTTGGAGTCACTCCTCAAAGTGAGTGCACCATCAGATCAAAGTATCTGCCTGTGTGTGCACGTGTGTGTGTGCATGTGTGTGTGTGTGTGTGTGTGCATGTGTGTGTGTGTGCATGTGTGTGTGTGTGTGTGTGTGTGTGTGTGTGTGTGTGTGTGTGTGCATGTGCATGTGTGTGTGTGTGTGCATGTTTTAAATACAGAGTATCCATGCTAGGAGATACCACAAATCATTCTGCCATTATGAAAAGATCTATGCGCGGACAGTCTGGGAGATGAAAAGTATTATTTGATATGAATGAAAACAGTATTAAGTTGCTAGAAGTCACAATAATAGTGACAATTGCAACAAATTAATCTTTGCCCTTGTCAATTCTCAGTATTTGTTGGCAATGGCTGCATAGTTCTCAGAACTCTCACTTTTAGAAACAAATCAGGTTTAAAGCAATCTCTGATATTTTGAAGTGCTTCATAAAGATGTAATTTTTTTTTTTGGTATAAATTTGCCCACAAGTCACCAACACTGTGGTCATTATATATGATGTTCCTGTGTGGTTTCTCTAAGGAGAAACCTGCGCATGATCTCTAAGTAAAACGCTAATTTTGATCTGGTCTCTTTCTTGCTGGCACTGTTGTTTTCCAAGTTTGTGGCTATCCAACCACAGATCAGCCAACTACTGTGATTTTTTTTTTTTTTTTTTTGAGTGGTGTGTAATTGTTTACACCCAGGTAGTATATAAGTTAGATGCAAGCAGTCGTTACTTTCAATCCCTCAAGAGCTAAAGATGTAGCGCCACATATCGGACTAACACAGAGTACAAGTTTGCCCCCTTCAGCTTTGCCAAGCTCAAACACAACTACTGTGAAAATTTTTACTGCAACTGCATAATTTTCAGCTTATGTTCTATGCACAGAGGTTAAAAAATGCTTTCCAAGGAGAACCTCCTTAGGTGGTTACAAGTAGGTATAATTCTAAATGCAACCAGGCCAAGTCCAGTGGCAAGAGTTATGCATGGTCCAGTGGCCAGAGTTACGCATGGTCCAGTGGCCAGAGTTATGCATGGTCCAGTGGCCAGAGTTATTCAAAGTCCAGTGACCAGAGTTATTCAAAGTCCAGTGGCCAGAGTTATGCAAAGTCCAGTGGCCAGAGTTCTACATGGTCCAGTGGCCAGAGCTCTGCATGGTCCAGTGGCCAGAGTTCTGCATGGTCCAGTGGCCAGAGTTATTCAAGGTCCAGTGGCCAGAGTTATTCAAAGTCCAGTGGCCAGAGTTATGCAAAGTCCAGTGGCCAGAGTTATGCAAAGTCCAGTGGCCAGAGTTCTGCATGGTCCAGTGGCCAGAGTTGTGCATGGTCCAGTGGCCACAGTTATGCAAAGTCCAGTGGCAAGAGTTCTGCATGGTCCAGTGGCCAGAGTTCTGCATGGTCCAGTGGCCACAGTTATGCATGGTCCAGTGGCCACAGTTATGCAAAGTCCAGTGGCCACAGTTATGCAAAGTCCAGTGGCCAGAGTTCTACATGATCCAGTGGCCAGAGTTATGCATGGTCCAGTGGCCAGAGTTATGCATGGTCCAGTGGCCAGAGTTATGCATGGTCCAGTGGCCACAGTTATACATGGTCCTCCTTTCCTAATAGGATACCCTTGTGCCAAAATTTACACAAAACCTATCAAGCCATTTTCCAACTACAAAGTGATTTGACAAACACAAAATGTATTTACTGACATCAAAGATACCATGTTACACACTGTCTAAAGTCTGTAAATGGAGATAGAGAATGGAGCTAAGAGAAAAATCAAAGACTGCAGAATGATTGGCCATGTGGGGAAGTCCCTGCCTTAATGTAACTGCTTCTCCCAGGATTGCCAGCTTACAAAAAAAAAAAAAAATATGCATACAAAATGCATTATAAATTACCAATAATTAGGCCGAATTTCAGAGAGCTTCTACAATCACATGAGAATCCATTTTAGAATTTTTCGAAGGTAAAAAGCTGACAAATTCTCACATGAGCTGAATCAAGCCATATATACAGCATCACAAAGAATATCATTACATTCCTGCAGCAGAAGCCTTAACCAGCACTGAGGGAGTGAACTTACAGACTGCGTTCAATACCGTTACAACATGTTTGTTGCTTTGGGTTTTGACTGCCTGGAATGAATATGGATCCAGTGACAAGGCAAAAAGGCCAGGCTGAAACCTGATAATAAAAAAATCAGAACATGCAGCTACTGGATCATTATGATTCTTTACTCGGTAGATGCCTAATCTCATTGTTTACCACAAAGCTGCGGCTGAACCAGAAAACCTTCATTACGGACTGTCACATCCATGCACAAAGGTTTTTCTTTGTTTGCATCAATGCCAAGTAGATGTGGACAGCATGTGATATACCTGGGTAAGCATGAGGTATCAGGTATTAGCCAGAGAGCTTTGTTTACATATCCATGTTGTATATGTCCTTGGGGACCATGTAATTAAGACCAAAATCATATGCTACTGCAACTCTGGTACAAACAATTCTTGATATACAATAATATATACAGGCAAGGTAAGACGGTAAACCACGCCTTCCAGTCATGCATGCTGAAACAGAACACCGGAATTATCCAGACCTGCAACAGTGAGAGACATATCAAAAATGTTTCATGTTCACAAATACAAACAGCCAGCTTTGGTACAATGAGTGAGTGTTGTTCTTCCTGAAATACATACAAAATATGGGCAAGAGAAGTAAAGGCTTATTTTCAACATTGAGTGACATTTCCCTTGATCGATATACATATACACATTCATACATCTGCATGTATATTTAAGGGACTAATACCTTAGGTTCGTGCAGGGTATGGCCTCAACGCACAAACCTGAGAGTATTAATCCCTTTTCTATCATGATAATATGACTAACAGAAAATAAATTTTTTAAAAAAACACCTATACATGCAAAAAAATGTTGGTTCATCTTTCCTTGTCCTGACTGAGCTACATACATTATAGTCTGTCATACTGTCAGCTGCTTTATATGACATACATACATTATAGTCTGTCATACTGTCAGCTGCTTTATATGACATACATACATTATAGTCCGTCATACTGTCAGCTGCTTTATATGAGCTACGCACATTATAGTCTGTCATACTGTCAGCTGTTTTATATGAGCTACACACATTATAGTCTCTCACAGCTGCTTTATATGAGCTACATAAATTATAGTCTGTCATACTGTCAGCTGCTTTATATGAGCTACATATGTTATAGTCTGTCATACTATCAGCTGCTTTATTTTTGTAGGTACAAATTTGCACAGTTGGTAACCAGTAGACAAACTTGTGACATCTTAAATTTGTAATTTTATAAACCCAGAACACTGCATTCTCAAATATGATCCAGCAAAGAGACCCTGTTGATTGTCAAGCATAGGTCCAGCTACAAACAAAAGGTGCTGGTTTGATAATCAAGAAGAGGGTGAAGACTAAGTGGGGTAGATATAATACACAACTTGGTCTGCTTCAGTGGCAATTAACTGAAAAAAGCAAAATTCTAAATATCTGGAAAATTCATCAATTTGCCGTAGTTCATGTAAATTCACCACATAATAAGCTGGTCTCTGTCTGTATGCTGGATATAACTGAATTACTGTACAAACGTGGAAATCTACCTCTCCAGTTTTTATAGGACACAGTTAAAACTGAAGATTTAAACAGATCACACGTTACAGTCTGTCAGCATAGCCACATAACTACACAAGTAAGGCAATACATTTAGGACAGTGCACCTATCTGTATCTGAATGAAACATAAAGTAACCCAAAACAGCTTTGTATCAGGTTAAAACACAGTTCCAATAACACTATAAACTACACACAAACATCACAAAAAAGTCCACCTACCTGGACTGTGTTTTTCGTCCTTTCTACGAAGGCTTTTCTGTCATTAAGTTCCACGTCATCTATCTTGAATTTCTTGGGATTTTTCTCTACTATACTTGAGTAGGGTTAAGGATCATTTTTGTGCATTAGTTGTTACAGAAATGCTGTAATAAAATCAATCTACATTCATTTATGCATGCTTACAAAAATATTTCAAAGCTTTAAACAAATTTAAAGTACATCTTAATGTTAACCCTTAAAGTGCCAATCTCTGCTATAGTTGTTTTCTCATTACCGTTAAACATATAACAGTTAAAAGATTCAAATTCCTTCTGAAGATACCTTTCGTTCAAATACCAGCATGCCTACTCTTAAGCAAAAAGTACTGTGAGTCAACAGCTTTCCTCCAGTCACTTTGAGCACATTGCCTGCAAAGTGACCCGAGTAAAGCTGTTGACTCAGTCTTAAATCAACACTTTAGGGTTAAATTGAGCATTTTGGATTCCTAGACAGGACTATGCAGCTGTAACCATGGTTACCAGAATGGTGTAATAAAATCAATCTTCATCATTAAGTGTTAAACAAGGCATATCAAGCTGCACATGAGGCTGAGCACTTTGGGTTGCCAGACACAATTGACACAACTAACATGATACACCAAGTGACACAACTAACATGATACACCAAGTGACACCACTAACATGATACACCAAGTGACATCACTAACATGATACACCAAGTGACACCACTAACATGATACACCAAGTGACACCACTAACATGATACACTAAGTGACACCACTAACATGATACACCAAGTGACACCACTAACATGATACACCAAGTGACACCACGAACATGATACACCAAGTGACACCACTAACATGATACACCAATTGACACCACTAACATGATATGCCAATTGAACACATACAAAGAGAAGTTCAATTACTGAATTTCAATCTGCTCAGCACCTGAATTTATAGAAATGCTTAAAAAATGATTAAAATAGACCGAAAATGATATTTACATCACATAAAATCAAATTAAAATTGTCTCATATAAGCCTCAGAAGGACTGGAAATGTACTCCCTGTACATGCAGTTACCACGGTAACATACTGATAAACACGCTTCAAGTTCACATAAATAAATCTTACTTCTTAATCACAAAAGGTATCATGTGCCACATACACAAGTGTCCACCCTGTACATGAATTGCGAGATATGTCAACAGTAAGATCATCCATGATAGATAGATAATATTGTAGGCCAGCCCCTACTCTACCCTGTGGTAGCCCTCTTAAGAGCCCGTCTGTGCCCAGCTCACCCTCCTCAATGACAGGCCACCCCTTCCACATACGAAGCTTCTGCATGCAGCAAGCATGGTACTGTTAGTGTGGCCTTAAGATAGACCATTGTTTTTAGTTACATTGTGTGAAAAAATTAGGTTTTCAGAAGTCCAGATCTGCCTGTGATATATTAAGCACCTGGCAGCAAGTGGGGCACATCTGTACCAGTTTGTGGTAGCACTAGTAGACAGAGCCACTGCCTTGTGCTCACAGCTAGCACACAGACCCACTGCCTTGTGATCACAGCTAGTAGACAGAGCCACTGCCTTGTGCTCACAGCTAGCACACAGAGCCACTGCCTTGTGCTCACAGCTAGCACACAGAGCCACTGCCTTGTGCTCACAGATAGCACACAGAGCCACTGCCTTGTGCTCACAGCTAGCACACAAAGCCACTGCCTTGTGCTCACAGCTAGCAGACAGAGCCACTGCCTTGTGCTCACAGCTAGCACACAGAGCCACTGCCTTGTGCTCACAGCTAGCACACAGAGCCACTGCCTTGTGCTCACAGCTAGCACACAGAGCCACTGCCTTGTGCTCACAGCTAGCACACAGAGCCACTGCCTTGTGCTCACAGCCAGCAGACAGAGCCACTGCCTTGTGCTCACAGTTTCTCATTCCATGCCAATCCCTCATCTTCCCATTACTTATACCTCACCTAATGGGATAAAAATTGGATATTTGTCATAGTGCTTTGAACTATAATTGTTGTGGGGGAAGAGGTGGAAGGAGGGTGTTTCTGACATGTTATGTGTGGGGGGAGGGTGTCTCTGGCATGTTGTGTATGGGGGGGGGGAGGAGGGTGTCTCTGGCATGTTATGTGTGTGGGGGGAAGAGGGTGTCTCTGGCATGTTGTGTATGTGGGGGGAGTAGGGTGTCTCTGGCATGTTATGTGTGTGTGTGGGGAGGCTGTCTCTGGCATGCTATGTGTGTGTGGGAAGGAGGGTGTCTCTGGCATGTTATGTATATGGGGGGAGGAGGTTCTCTGGCATATTACATGTGTTTGGAGGAGGAGGGTGTCTCTGGCATGTTATGTGTATGGGGGGGAGGAAGGTGTCTCTGGCATGCTATGTGTGTGGGAAGGAGGGTGTCTCTGGCATGTTATGTGTATGGGGGGAGGGTCTCTGGCACACTACATGTGTTTGGGGGAGGAGGGTGTCTCTGGCATGTTATCTGTGTGTGGGGGAGAGGAGGCTGTCTCTGGCATGTTATGTATGTGGGGGAGTACGGTGTCTCTGGCATGCTATGTGTGTGGGGGGGGGGGAGCTGTCTCTGGCATGCTATGTGTGTGTGGCCAGGAGGGTGTCTCTGGCATGTTATGTGTATGGGGGGAGGAGGGTCTCTGGCACATTACATGTGTTTGGGGGAGGAGGGTGTCTCTGGCATGTTATCTGTGTGGGGGGGGGGGGGGAGAGGAGGCTGTCTCTGGCATGTTATGTTTGTGTGGGGAGGAGGGTGTCTCTGGCATGTTATGTGTGTGTGTGTGGGGGGGGGGGGGAGGAGGGTCATCATGACTTAATTTACCAGTTATACAAAATCACTCACCAAGGCCAGAACATTTCGGATGAGCAATCAAAATCACAAACGACTATCATCATCAGGTATTGCACATCTCTAGCAATTACTCTTACTCACAATTTTATTTCCAGTTCCAACAATCTCATGTATAATTCAAAGTCCCCTATGGGAGCCTAACCTCATTACACAGAAACTAATGGCCAAAGCAGAGCACCTTAATGTATTCCCAAAAGATAAATAATCAGACTGGCCAATTATAACATGTTTATTGAAAAACTTATCCTCTACCCTGAAGATCGTCAACTTCTGTGCCCACATACATGTTGTGTGAGCGATGTGACAGCAATTGATGATCACGTTGGCGACAACTTATTGCTGTTCTGAGGCTGGCACCAGAACACTTCAGCCATTTATCCATTGTTGGAAATCAGCAAATCTTTGTATGCTTTCTGGGTTCATGGTCAATCTGTCTGGATGTTTAATATAATTGCTTTGCAATTTGCCATTGTAGGGTACCAGTACCATTCTAGGCCATATGGCATAAACTTTCAATGAAGATTCTTACTATCAGAGATCATTTTACGACGGAGTTAACAGTTTGCAATACATGGCTACCATAATTCATTTTTTTCTGAAACTTTTTAGAGTCTGACACATCATGAGTCGTCAAAAATCTGTCTTATAATGTCCTGGAAATGAGTCAATCAAACAGTAGCAGTGGACGATTTACAAAAGGTCTGAGGCCAGACATAAAACTATGATGCTGTATCTATCCAATGACACACACATACAGCTTGCAATATCTATCAATGATACACATGTACAGTTTGCTATATGTATCAATGATACACATGTACAGTTTGCTATATGTATCAATGATACACACATAGTTTGCTATATCTATCAATGATACACACATAGTTTGCTATACGTATCAATGATACACACGTAGTTTGCTATATGTATCAATGATACACATGTACAGTTTGCTATATGTATCAATGACACACATGTACAGTTTGCTATATGTATCAATGATACACATGTACAGTTTTCTAAATGTATCCATAATAGACACATACAGTTTGCTTCCATCATTTTAAATAGGGAAGGGCAGTTTCTTAAGTTTTCAGAAACCTCCACTACACGGTGCGAGTCATCGCTTTCATCCGGGTACTTGCCTGCGGGTGAACATTGTTCTCGGCGGATTTGCAAACACTGTGATAACATTGTACGTATCGGCAATCAAAGTGCCAAAAATGTTCCTTTTCACGTAATATTTGCTAATAAATTTTACACACACGAAAGATAAGATTGTATTATAGCAGAGCATGAATGCATTTGTTCGTATGTTGTGTTAAAAAAAGTGAAAAATCCATTTGAACCGCGGTGACCGGGAACCGCATTCTGCTTGTTACATTCCTGTGTAGGGCCACTCCACTATGTGAATGGTCGAAAGAAATGCAATAATAAAGAATATTCTTCGACAGTTATTAAGATAATGCAATGATCACATATAACAAATTATCGACATAGCACATAATATGGACTCAACAGCATGAGGATTTCGTAAGACTCCTGTTGCAAGGATTTAGGCGCCGTATCAAAATGATTGTTCGTCTCACACGCAAATGGCGTCTGGTACGAACTGACAGTTCGTTCCCTGTTCGAACATGTACGTTTATTTTCATCCTGAGCCAGATTCGCGTCTGCCGGTCGTCTGGACTACAGTCTGATCACGTGTGCAAGTCGCCCTGCGTCTAGAGCCAGTTTATCGTCTGCCGCTTGTCTCCAGGGACCACAGGCCCATGGATGATGGAGTGTGAAAATCGTCCCGAGCAAGTTTCACGTCTGCCTGCACCTGCTGCCTGATAATGTCTGAGCTGACGCTAAGTATTGCATGTAGCGCATGGTGGTCCCCACTTTTCCCAAGCCGAATATTCGTCCAGACTGCTATGATAGTATCGCCAATAACGGGAGTCAAATTTAGGCGCAGAGGCGCATATTGGTGAGAAATGTGTGTACGCGTAGCGTCGTGAACTTGGGTTTAGAACTTGAAAATCTGAACTGCTCAAAAGGAATATATGATGTTGTCTCCAATAAAAAGCAGACAAAATGTCAAATGACAAGTCATGTAGGCTACAGTACCGATCCAAAGTCTTTAAACCAAACACGCGAGGCTCCTGCGATTGTGCCGCCATGACAGCGGCCAGGTTATGACTTGGCCAAGTGTTTGTTCCCGCGTGGACAAGCGAGGTGCACGGCCGAGTCCTCAAGCCATCACGCCCGGCTAACTTCCACGTGTGTGGACCTTTCCTCGTGTGTACATGTACATATAGTTCCTTGTCACATTGATGGTAACTTCATGAAATAACAAGGCCTGTCCTTTGCATAATAAGATCTATCCATCTAGGCCTGTCTATAGCCTGCCGCATACTTTTGTATTTTGCTCCCCGGGAATTGCTCTTTTTTGCGTTTAATACAACATAGAGAACATACTCTTGGTTTTTTCCCAGGTCAATCATCATTGCGGTAAAGGGATCAGTTGATAACGATCTGATAACCAAACAGCAGGGCAGCAATTAACACATGCATATGTGACGCGGCCAGACTGCTCTGATTTGCTTTTTTTTTTTTATATAAACCCAAATGAAATGCTGCTTCTCTCATTCCTTTTCATTCTTTTTGTTTTTTTCCCCCAATTACTTTAGGCCTACATCACTGAAAAGGTACTCTTTTTTTAAAATTCATTTGTCCCTACGAACTTTCTCTTATAATTTGGCTTCTATAGGGAGACAGACAAAAGGTCTAATTGAATTTACAACAGGGGAATCAAATCATTTTTTTTTCATCTATTTCTTTTCCTTTCTTTGAAATTACATAACTGAAAGATATCAATTTGTTATGTTTGGCTTCAGTTGAGAATTCCTTCTGTGTGTGTATACAAAGAGAACATGAGTGATTTGAAATTTAATTTAAGCAGTGGGAATTTTAACAAAGCTCATACAACGGAAAGAGAAGAGTGGAAGAATACAGGTGACATTAGGTATGAGTTTTCTTTCTTTTTTTTGTATATTCAGCAAATTTATTAACGGTGTCAAACCAGTTGACTCTTCAGAGAGGAACTGTTGGGGTTTAATGTCAGTTGAAGTTAAATGGTGCTGCAGTGGGGAGGAGGAGGGGAGCAAGGGGCCCATGGCCATGATTCATGAATGCAGTGTTAACGTAAAACAAGCGTATGAGATTGTTCTAGCCAATCTAGGCCTACATGACTTTATAAGTTTTAGGAGCGTGCATGCTGGGTGTTGCTGTATGATTAAGAGACACCAGCATATTATAGACATTACAGATAGAATACATTTTGTTATATATGATCTGCCAGGCTTTGTTTCCTCCGGCCCTCCCACCCCCCCCCCCCTTTTTTTTCTCTCTCTCTCTCTCTCGTGGGATGACCTCTCATAATCTGTGCAAACTCGGGCAAATGTGCGTTGCTGCCATAACTATTTTGATGTTTTTTGTTTTGTTTTCATTTTATTAGAAAAGTTACAAAACTAAAATAAATATTTGCCGACCGATTAATATTTTCATACCATACGATAATTAATGTTCATAACAATTAACATAGCCAGTGGTAATGCCATGGCAATGGCCCACAGCAACCAACAAGGCTGCTAAAACGAGTTTTGTAGAACAAAAGCATTTCCAGCCGAACGGTAACAAATTAATGTGTATCTATCCTAGGGTGTTAGATATATTGCCATTATACACCCAGATATATGTTGGAATACAACGAAAACTTAAAAGCAATTTTGTGCTCTGTGACTGTGGCCGTGTGGGTGTGGCTGCGTGAGGCCGAATGCTTCAGCTGCATCCCTGGTCAGGGTGCGCTTTCACTTTTTCCGACTGATTTCCAGGCGTTACTAACACCAAGGAGGGAAGACTACCCCTCCTTGCTAACAGTGAGCTTGCGCATCACAAAGCGCAGAACAGATTACCTGCACACTAAATTTGATAAGAAAGCCCACAGAAAACTTCCACGGCTACTGCAAAGATAATAACAAAATTTTCGACTTGTTTGCCGGTGGCACCCTGGACACGCAGGCTTCCATTTCTCACTCTCAGTTTCTGGAAAATATCGATGATGTGACCAACAGTGCCCCAGTCATGCTGTGGTCACCCATGACAACGGACGAGTCCATCAATGTCCACAGGGCATCATGGCTAGTATTTTCTTATGTATACAGAAGAATTAATACTAACTTCGACATAATTTAACATGAAATATTTTTTTCAACGTGCGATAGCCCTCTTCTTGCGGTCAATTTTGAATTTGATAAGAGTTCCATGCAACTGTTCCGCCTTCCGGGCCTACCAATGCCAGGAAGCCTCCTGACACTGTATCCCCTCCGCGAGCAAAATGGTAACAACGGACTGCTATTTTTCATTCACCTGCAATCTTTCTGCATTTGATTTTGATGGCTGTATCATGTGTGGAATCATTGATTTAGGCACATAGTTACACATGAGGTCTTAATTGAATACATTTCTGAGTTGCCATAACTTTTTACAATCACAGTCACTTGGCAAAGAAGAAAACACAAACACACACAAATTCAGCATAATTACATGGGAAATAAAGGATGGATACATTGTAATGTCAAAATACTGACTGCCCAGATGACTATTATTAGTATTAATGATGCCGGCACTTCAAATGGCCGTCACCATGTGCTGGTCACATAACTCGTAAAATCTGAAACTCAATGAAAGTGCACAGCAAGAAATTGTGTGTGTGTGCTGTTCAAGTGTGAGTGTGTTGATCATCAGGCAGTGGTCATTCCATCATCCCTGCACAAGTTAGGCCCCGGACCGGTGCTTGAAGTTGAATGGGTCGATCTTGTTGGTCATATTTCAATTTGGCGTTGTATTTCGGCATCAAAGTTTGCCTGTAGTTCTGACCTGTCCTTTTTTTTTTTTTTTTTTTGGTCGGTGTTTTTTCTTTTTTTTTTCTGACCGATGCAACGATACTTTGACAAGTCGGCATACATGACCAGCTCTTGTTGTGCCAAAGGCACGCGTTTAAAACTGAAAGTTTGAAGCCAGCTCCTTGCACCGACGCTACTTCAAACAGCCCCCAAACCAACACATGGTGCGGTGTGGTAATGTTGGCACCTTGCCAGTTGCCTGTGTCACGAGATTCTCCAGGACAGCAAGCAAATGATTGACAGCTCTGCAGACCAGACCGGGAGACCAGACTTCCAGCTGCATGGTCCAGACCAGTGTGTGCAAGTCATTGCGACTCTGTCTTGGCATTTTGAGCACATTTATTCATTCATTCATTTATTTATCAAGGTTACCGGCCCATGGCATGTATGGGCTAACTGATTATAGCGTATCAAGGGTAAGGCCTACCAACTCAGTGCTGTATAAATTCTGGGTCTCGGCACTCAGTGGTCTCACCCCTACGCAAAAGTAGTTTCTTCCTAGCAAGAAGGATAAACTATTACCTGATTTGATATGCATGGACCTCTCCCACGTGAAGTTGACAGGTTGTGGGGTGGATAGGATGACATAATTGTAGTGTCCATCTTTGTTATATGGTCTATCAGTATCACAAGACTGATTAAACTTGAATCAGTTGAAGAAAGAAAAAACTGTTGTTCGGACAGTTTTTTTTCTTTTCTTTTTTTTAATTAAGTGACGTGGATCGAAAGGCACATACGCACACAGCTGCTGGGCCAAACTGCATCGACAACCCGTGATCGGGTTTCTCATAAAAATCCAGCGAGTGGTGATATAAAATTATGGGCCACATCGGAATGATACCATACATCTCGCCTCTGCCCCCTGCCCCTCCCCGCCCCACCAGCACCTCCAAATATTCCGTTGTATGTGTTTGTTTGACCGGTCCTTGTTTGACTATCGTCGAAACAGCTAAAAGATTTTACGTGTAGCTGTTGTGTATGTGGAAAGCAAAATGATTTTATTATTCATGCCTTCATTTGATTGCAAGCATAAACAATCTTGTGCACCGCACAACACACTGCCTACATACATGGCCTACCCATTAAATAGCGTTAGTTATCTTACTATTCTTAGTGCCAATCACCTCTGTAATATATACTTAATTTGGAACAAATTATAATTTATATCAGTACACCTGTGAGCAAAGTGACATACAACGGTACAGGTAGAAAGGGGTCCGTCCAGACAATAGTACTATTACTCTCCATTGTGCAGACAATGAACTAACTTTTATTGACAAAACTGTTCCCACATTCAAAGAAAGTCACTTTGTTTTTGGTTTAGTGTTTTGAAATAACTTTAATCTGTGTGTTCATTTCTTTCGTCATTCGGAGATGAGGCGACCCACTGCTCCAGTTTGTGCTTTTGTCTTGAAATTAATGTTTGTAATTGGGGCATTGCTTGGCCGACTAATTATGAATATAGGTGTGTGGTGTCACTAGTCTGGCTTATGTAATCTGCGCGTCTCAGACGCAGGGAGCACTGCCGATATGAGCTCCAGCTGGGTCACGCTCAGGCTTGGTCTGGCCTCGTTTGTCTTGGTCTGTTCGCGTGTGAGACGAGGTGGAGACGAATCCAACTTTCATTCGAGCCAGACTGCGTTTCTTCCGTCTTACACGCACGATCATTTTGATACGGCTCCTTAATGTAACCCGGTTCATCGCGGGCAATAATGGAGGATCAAGTAGGATCAAACAACATTGGTCATTGCGTTTTACAGAAGTCGATTGTATTTCATTTGCTGGGTGTGTTGTCATTGTGTCAAAAATAAAGACAAGTAGACAACCTCATCAGAATATGTTACTGTAGAGGAATTCCTAAGTTTTACAGTATTACTGTATGTGTGTGGGTGGGTGTGGGGGGTCGGCAGGTAGCGTTAAAAGTTAAAGTAAAATTAAAATCAAATGTGATTAACTCCACAAAAATGTATATTGGGTTGATTCCTTGATTGCTTTACTTTCTACAAAAGGTATTTATTAATGATAACATTATCATGATTATGAGTTACACTTGGTCATTTCATTCGCCAAGAAAAGCGCTCAGTTTTCACCATGCGTTAACACATCATAGTATGCGACGCCACTAAGGTTGACCCGCTATTGAATACCCGGATGAAAGCTGTTCGCAGCGCCACATGGCGGTAAATGAGAGAACGCAGAGTTATTGCTCTACCATATTGCCAACACAACTTTGGTAAACAAGAGCTGCAGCAAAATGTTTTCATTCTGTTAAACAAGACACATATACACATGGAGCTTCCCCCTTAAGAAATGAAACATTACTAAGAAACCAAATGTCTTGGAATATATTTCACAGTGTTAGGGTTTTACTATGGCAAAGCTCGGTGTTTCCAGTCTGTCTACAGGCCTATGGATTGTGAAGCAATGTCCCATATTGTGGGTGAGCTACAGTCCATGTATTTACTATTGGTACACAATCCCAGCCTCTCTCTATACATCTGTAATCACTGCAGTGCTGCAGTGCCAGGCATTATCACGTCTTCCAGAACCAATGAAAGTCAAACCAGACTGACACAAATATAGGCACTTGTTTTATTGGGCCTCTCTCTATGTGTCTGGGGTTTTTCATAAACCCTGCAGGGTAATAACTATAGGCACATGCAAAGGTTACTTTGTCATAAAAGCTGGACAATTTCAGCATTTGATGCTTTCCGGGTTGCTTGTAAATCTGATTCTCTACGTCTTCCAGAGAATATGGACCTGGTGGACACCAATTACTTTGTGTTAAGCCTGGATAGGGATGTGACTAATGACTAGTGACTAATGACTAGTGACTAGTGACTAGTGACTCTGTGTGCAACATTATCTCACTGGCCAGCACCACACTAATTAGGACCACCAGATAGAGGCTATCTCCCTCACCATAGAATAGCTTTAATATAGTGCTAGAGAAGTAACAAAATAGTGGATATGGATAGTGGTCATACCACTAATACCATTATCTCACTGGCCAGCACCACACTAGTTAGGACCACCAGATAGAGGCTACTGGTTTGTTGCACATGTCTCAGGCAAAATAATGTTTGGACCAAGATAAGGTCAAGCATTCTTGGTTTAATTTTAGTTAGACAAAGCTGAAATTACTCCTAACTATTTTCTTCCATTTACAGTGGAGAATATCTTAAGTAAAACCACAATTTTAAGTGATAAGACATGCTCACTACAATAAGTGCTGTTGCAACTACCCCCCCCCCCTTCCCCCTGCCAAAGGTAGGTGGTGGTCAAATGTTGTCTGCTTCAACGTTAAGTTCTGACTACTTTCAACAGTAATGAAAGACAATTTGAATGAGAATTTTTCATGTGGATGAGACCAACCAAAACAATGTGACTCAGGTCTAGGGTGTTGCTTGGCCTGGGTCTAGGGTTTAGCTTGGCCTGGATCTAGGGTGTTGCTTGGTCTGGGTCTAGGGATTTGCTTGTCCTAGGTCTAGGGTTTGCTTGGCCTGGGTCTAGGGTTTCGCTTGGGCTGGGTTTGGTGCTTAGTGGCACTTGGGAAGCAGTTGGTTCAGTCTTAACTCCATGGAGAAAGGGTTAACAGAATATACAATAAGAACTACTGCCTGGGGGCAGGGAATCAATTAGACATTGAGTTCTGGCAGGTGCTGCCATGGTAACATTGAAATGTTGTATGTGACATCATTATGGAGTGCCCCCTGGTGGTCAATACACGTCATTCAGTTGTAGTCATGACAATAAAAGTGGCTGGTATGTGACACCATTGTGCATGTGCCTCTGGTGGCTATTTACAGCTCAGTGCTCACGACTTAGAATCACCCTCCAGTGTGTCTTACAACACACACTGATAAACATGTGTTACTAAACACTCCCTTGGTCCTCACTGACTACAAATAGCCAAATACTACACAAGCACACATCTATTAATGGTTAAATTGTCTTTAGCTCTGTTGACAGCAAGCTGACTAGGACAGTGTAAGGGAAATACAGCTGACAGTAACACATGGGTAATGTAAGAGATATAAAGCTGAGAGTAACACAAGGACTGTGTAAGAGATGTACAGCTGACAATAATACAAGGACCATTAAGAGATGTCCAGCTGACAGTAACAGGAGGATAGTCTAAGAGATGTACAGCTGACAGTAACATGAGGACAGTAAGAGATATCCAGCTGACAGCAACAAGAGGACAGTGTGAGAGATATACAGCTGACAGTAACACAAGGACCAGTAAGAGATGTACAGCTAACAGTAACAAGAGGACAGAGTAAGAGATGTCCAGCTGACAGTAACAGGAGGACAGAGTAAGAGATGTACAGCTGACAGTAACAAGAGGACAGAGTAAGAGATGTACAGCTGACAGCAAAGGTGCACACATTTTCTGAGCTGTCAAGGCTTTGGTAACTACTCTTAAAGCATGCTTAACCTACTGACTCCTAAAGCATGTTTAACACACAGATGACAGATCTGTACAGTAACACAATTCATCTCTCAGAACTCAAAGAAATGCAATTTCAATTAACAGACCCTTGCCCGTAGAATATCGTGTGTATTATGACAGATAACCGAAATACTAATGACTGCAATTCAAACTTAACTGAAGAGATATGAAGATATGATGAATCACATGACGTATCCATCAGAAGGTATGTAGGTCATTCCTTCATGTACCATGGTGTTCCATAATCAGTACACATACAGGCCACAGTGATCACTAAACAAGTCACAAGGAATAAAAATTGTAAGATGGCAACATTCGGGTAAATGTCCTGCCCCTCAAAGTTACAACAGTCACATCTGGAAGGCACCATTTGCCCATAAACTCCCCACCCCCACCCCCTGCCCTTTTCCCATTAAATGGACCAAAACCCGCTGGTAGTCAATTTTCCTCTCCTTCAAAATTGTTACCTTTTTCATAAGTAATTGAAAATAGCTTGAATGAAAACTGTAACAGAGACCTAACTGGAATACATGCCCCAGATCAACAGCTTTCATTTGCCAAACCCATGCCAAGGCTGGGCATTGTGACAGCTTTACGTCACTCTTCACAATTTACACAACAGCTTCATCAGAACAACTGATCCACACATTTTGTCCTTAAAAACCCATCAGTCAATGCAGCAATGATCTGCACCTTACCATGATTACAATTGGTTCACAAAGTGGTCTGTCTAACATTCCTAGTTCCCTATGTTATCAAGTAAAAAGTGCTGTCTCCAGTTACGGACATACATTTTTGCCAGAAACTGGAGATATCGGAAAACTGTGGTTAATTGGCAAAATGGTCACACTCGTCACACTGGGCACTGACTGCAATCATTATTGAACACAACTATGCAGCTCTATGTTGGAAATACCAAGTTAATTGCTTGTGGTAGCACCTGCTTGACTGTGTAGAGATATGTCAACATGACTACATATAAATGTCGCAAGTCCTATTCAACATTCTATGCCTGCAGATGCAACTATTCCCTAATCGCTAAGTTGCACTGACGACAAACGTGCTAATATCACATTTACCTTTACCACATTTTTTTGAAAGTCGACAGTGATCTGAACTGAATGAGAATTTTCCATCAAAATTTTACACATTGGTTTCTGATCCTTAATTGGTTCCATCACATGAGCACAATGTACAGTTACCAGCATGCTTTTCCAGTCCAAAATAAACAACCTAATCGGCATTTTTTTTCTGTTCAAGTTAACTCATAAACTGTGCAAGATCCACACAGAAAGTTTTTTCCAAAGTTTCTTTTTCCCCCTTCTTTAATCAATCCACTGACAGCTCAAAGTTCACGAGTTCTGAACAACCCTTTGTTCGTCAGAATGAGGCTAAGTCAACAGCTGTCCTGGGTACAGGTCACAGCCAAGGCAAGCTGTTGGCCAAGACAGGCCACAACTATACAGCACAAATGTTCTGAAACACTGGAAAATTATATATGTATATATATATATATCATGATGATTTACTAATTGATACAACTAAAATGTGGCAAACACTGGTCTACAATTGGGAGTTCATTTCAATTAACATTTCCCAAGCACTGCAAATGCTTATCAGGGACAACACAGCATTACAAAGGAGTAGGCACCTGTATCTATCACCGGGATCACTCATTGTCATTTTCTATTACTCTGTGATAAGTAGGACACATTCTGGTACGGCCAGTATTGTAGCTTGTAAAGTGAACTTAAAAATACTAGTGGGGCCGTAGGATGAATTTTTAGGAGTTCAAAGCAGTTCTGTGCTTTCAAAACGCCTGTGTACAACTGTCAAGTTCCAGGCGGCTATGCACACACCAGGAAAAGGACAAACTAACAAGAGGACTGTGACAGTCCTGTGCTCAGCTGACTTTGGATGCAGGCTTTTAATTTAAAAGTTGGCCTGTGACCTTCAAAATAATATCAAAGTCACATTTAAAACCATCAACCCTCTTTGCTACATCAGTCTTCATGCACATTTCAGAAATTATCATTTTTCAATAAAAAGTGATCCACTTTTACCAAGATATATGCCAATATGTCAGTTTGACCTGTAAAGGCCACTCCAGGTCAAAATGAACAACATCAAAGGAGGTCCCATAAGTACTTTCCATGGCCCTAGAATCCACCATTGCTAAAATGTAAGCCACTTTGTTAGTTGAGGTTTAAATGCTACTCATGGTCAAAATTAACAACACCAAATGGAACCCCGTAAGTACTTTCCTCTTAGTGTTTAATAGTATTAATAAACAGTTATAAACTCACAGGAGCATTACTACTTAAAAAAACTTGGCTGAGACCCACCCATGGTACATCCGTACTGTTGTGAATGTGGGTATGCCTGGTTTGTTTTGATTTTAGAGGTCCCTGCACCCATTAAGAGCGTAGCTGGTCACAGAGGTAGCCTGCTTTGGTGATGTGACTTGTAAAAAAACAGCATGTAAACAGTGTTGACCTACACTCATTTCATTGTACTGTCTGTACACATTTATGAGGTCATCTAGAAAGATCAGAGACAGGTCTCCCTCAATGCACTGGGATGTGTGACTAATTGGAAAACTCTGGTATAAATTTTGTAAAGCAGATATTTTCCTGACTGGGGACAGAATTCTGAAGGATCTGACAGAAGCTGTGTGTTGTCATCAAGCCACTAGGACTGTGGGCTATTGTTCTTGTCAGGGAGACACCTGTTGTTACATTGTACCTGTGGAGTGTGGATAGTGTCTTTCAGTGGACTGGTATATTGTACCACATTGGAACCAAACTGCACCTCTGTGGGAATTGTACCAGATCATTTGGCATTTGTCATAGGACTTGGAACTGTAGGACAGTACCTGTGGATAATCTCACCAGGCATAAGGATTTACCTAAAACTGTTTAGCCATTGTTATTACCAATGGAGATATGTTTACCTACTTTGTACTGATTTTGATTGTTAATATATTGTTATTGTTAAAGTTATATCATTGTTGTCATTCTTTGTTGAGTTCTACGAATATTCAAAAGGTGGGCATCATAACACTTACCAAGTTTGAAGTAAATATGGCTGACAGTTTTGGAGAAGTCAAAAAATTTGAATTACCACCCAATCTCCATAGACTCAAATGGTAATCAATATAAATGCATGCTTGACCAACAAGTAGCTGAACTGAAAGATTTGTTAAAATTCATGGATCTTCAGTATCACCACCCAGTGAACAACAACAACTCTCCCAAGAGGCTGAAAATGTGCATAAGCAAATGCATGCATTAACAGATAAGAAGCCGAATCGAAAAAAAAATTGCTAAAAATCAGGGTCCACAGCATCACCAACTGGTGATCACCTTAGTTTCATCCTTCTACAAGCAACATTTCCATCAAGTTTCGGAACAATCTAAGAAACAGTTTTGGAGAAGTTGAAATAGCTTTAACTCACAAAAAATAATTAAAAATCAGAAACAAAATTCACAGTGCCACCTGTTGTAACAATCATAGTGTTCCCCACATGAAGGATGAATGGCACAAAGCAAGGGTTAACCGTCAAACTGTATCAAGACTCGCATCTGACACCTGGGCCTGGGGGTCAGCTGAGCATGACCTACACGCAACACTGTAGTGGTGTAACGATAAAACTGGTCATGTAAGCAATGATCACACCAACCTGTGGCAGGCTGGGAAATGGATTTCATTGGCTTCCTATTCATATCATCTGGATGCTTCTGGCTGATCTGATCATGCAGGAAGCGTTAAATCTGCACTTGATCTAAGAATGTGATTATATTCAAAATCTGAACTTGCCAATCACAAATTTGTAGCTGAATGCTTACTCCTACACTGTACGACTTTTAACGGAGCCAATATGGGATGGAAGGGAGTTAAACGATTGCCTAAAAATTATTGATCTCTGCCATTCTATCAAATTACTTCAGGCTCAGCTGTACCGGGCTTAACTCCCAGCATACATCATCTTAATGCGGCAGAAATAACTGTTAAATACCAATCATAAGTGGATTTTTTTCCCCACAAGGGAATCATATTGGAAAATCAGCGGGAGGAAACCAGAACAATATGATATCAATCAGGAAATTTCAGACCACTATGTTCCTTTTTGATTTGCTATTAAACTCATAAATAAACGATTGGTGAAGAACCAGAATATATTGAGGGCTGTGGTAGCAGCAGGAAGTGCATCCCCCTGGTACTGGACAATAAAATGTTAAGATAAGAACAGATGAAGCCACTGCAATTCACACATTACTGCCTGATTTCACACATTTGTAGTATTGAATGTTAATTCAGATCCCAATGATTTAAGTGTTTCCCTCACAAGATAAATCCAAAGGTGGCCCAACTTTCACCTTTTCTGCACAACATTTCATTTATTAGCACCTTTCCCCTGTTTCCATTAAAACATATGATATTATAGTAATATTTGACACAAATTTCCCCATAACAAGAAAATTGTAGAATGTGGTTGCATTTACCCCCACCATTCTGCTTCCAAATTCTGGGGAAACCCATGTATGCCTTGAACACACATTTCCCATATTAATACCCATATACAAGTGTTTATGTTATTTGGACTACTTTGGTTGTTAAGTATACCTTTAAAACAATGCATTTGTGCAACACCCCCATCATTCTCTCCAACATATGACAAAGAATGATTTTTTGCAAAGGGTTACATTTCAGTGGTTCTCTCTCTCTCTCTCTCTCTCTCTCTCTCTCTCTCTCTCCCTCCCTCCCTCCCTCCCTCCCTCCATCTATCGACCTCTAAAACTACAGCCATGCTAATAATTGGACGAAGGATCTTTAACCAGTGATTGATAACTCAAGTATTTTACTAAGCTTGCAAAATTTAATTTTGGCCTTGTACTGACTTGTCTATTTACATGACATACTGATGTCACAGTGGCAGCCAGCAATGGACCTGAATAATAAACTAAATACAGGAGCCTTATGTCTGTTAGACACTTAGTGTCAATGACCACCATGTAAAGCCAGTGCAGTTATCATAATGCCCAGCAGCTATTGAGCCCCATCCCCAGGTGAAACTATGTCTACAGTTTTGAATACAGATCATTTCAAGGAGATTCCAGACCTTGCCTAGGTTGAAAAAATAATATATCAGGTGAGCAGAAATTCTGTTGTGATTACTGCTGAGGACTGTCAGATGAAGAGCCGTGTACTGGAACAGTCAAATAAAGAGTCGTGTACTGGTAAAGTCAAATAAAGAGCCGTGTCCTGGAACAGTCAAATAAACAGTCGTGTCCCGGAACAGTCAAATAAAGAGCCGTGTACTGGAACAGTCAAATAAAGAGTCGTGTACTGGAACAGTCAAATAAAGAGCCCTGTACTGGAACAGTCAAATAAAGAGCCCTGTACTGGAACAGTCAAATAAAGAGTCGTGTACTGGAACAGTCAAATCAAGAGCCCTGTACTGGAACAGTCAAATAAAGAGTCGTGTACTGGAACAGTCAAATAAAGAGCCGTGTCCTGGAACAGTCAAATAAAGAGTCGTGTCCTGGAACAGTCAAATAAAGAGCCGTGTACTGGAACAGTCAAATAAAGAGTCGTGTACTGGAACAGTCAAATAAAGAGTCGTGTCCTGGAACAGTCAAATAAAGATTCGTGTCCTGGAACAGTCAAATAAAGAGTAGTGTACTGGAACAGTCAAATAAAGAGCCATGTACTGGAACAGTCAAATAAAGAGCTGTGTACTGGAACAGTCAAATAAAGAGCCGTGTACTGGAACAGTCAGATGAAGAGCCTCACACATAACCTAAGTCTGAGTAATCCTCCCACATAGCCTCAGTCTCAGTAATCCTCCCACATAACTTCAGTCTCGGTAGTCCTCCCACATAACCTGTCCCAGTAATCCTCCCACATAACCTCAGTTCCAGTAATCCTCCCACATAACCTCAGTCTCAGTAATCCTCCTACATAACCTCAGTCTCAGTAATCGTCCCACATAACCTCAGTCTCAGTAATCCTCCCACATAACCTCAGTCTCAGTAATCCTCCCACATAACCTCAGTTCCAGTAATCCTCCCACATAACCTCGGTCTCAGTGATCCTCCCACATAACCTCAGTCTCAGTAATCTTCCCACATAAACTCAGTTCCAGTAATCATCCCACATAACCTCAGTCTCAGTAATCCTCCCACATAACCTCAGTCTCAGTAATCCTCCCACATAACCTCAGTTCCAGTAATCCTCCCACATAACCTCGGTCTCAGTGATCCTCCCACATAACCTCAGTCTCAGTAATCTTCCCACATAAACTCAGTTCCAGTAATCATCCCACATAACCTCAGTCTCAGTAATCCTCCCACATAACCTCAGTCTGAGTAATCCTCCCACATAGCCTCAGTCTCAGTAATCCTCCCACATAACTTCAGTCTCGGTAGTCCTCCCACATAACCTGTCCCAGTAATCCTCCCACATAACCTCAGTTCCAGTAACCCTCCCACATAACCTCAGCCTCAGTAATCCTCCTACATAACCTCAGTCTCAGTAATCCTTCCCACATAACCTCAGTCTCAGTAATCCTCCCACATAACCTCAGTCTCAGTTATCCTCCCACATAACCTCAGTCTCAGTTATCCTCCCACATAACCTCAGTCTCAGTAATCCTCCCACATGCCCTCAGTCTCAGTAATCCTCCCACATAACCTCAGCCTGAGTAATCCTCCCACATAACTTCAGTCTCAGTAATCCTCCCACGCCGCCTGTTTAACTCTTTCTGTGCCATGTTCTGGATTGAGTCAACAGCTTTCCACTGATCAATTTTTGTGCAAAACACAAAGTGCTCAGTGGAAAGCTGTTGACCTGGACTATTATATTCTATGTTACTATAAGCATGCTAGTATTAAAATAGATGGTCTTTTTACAAGAAACATGAATCTAGCACTGTTTTTTTTAAGTCAGGACAGTTCATTTTAAGTAGACAGTCACACTTGACACTGGGAGTCAATCCACTCTAACATAGTCAATTTTTTCGTCAGCAATCCTGAAATCGTACTAACACCCTGCACACAACTGTTTAAGTTTCCAATTAATGTACCTCCCATGTCACAATTTGAAGTGTGAACTGTCAAAATGTTTTCAATGCTGCAGGGTTAAGAAAACATTCTGCCTTTAGTAACATATTAAGCTCTCTTTCACCAATGGGCACCATCTCAGTAGAAAACAAATCTAATTTCTACTTCGCTGCTAACAATTTGTATTTGACATTGACACAAACTGCTCCTCCAAAAGACCAGGAAACCTAGAATTAGCCTCAGTGAGATCCATCTCAACCTTCTTAATGTGTCACAATTGCCAATTTATTAATCCTAGCTCTGTCTTAAGCTCCCAATGCACTCATTGTGGGGGCACAAAAGAGTGTCAGTGTCCTTTGGGCCCCTAATGGCAACTAAGCTAACAGAAACACATGCATGCAAAATCCTCTCTCCAACATCAGCAGTGACAAGTGGCCAACTCAGATGATTATTCTTGTGCTGTGTGCTCCCAACAAAGAACATAGGTCCTGAGACAAATTGAATTGATCACCATCTTGCATTGATTGGATGGTATTTCTGGTGTGAGAACTTGGCAGAAATGTCCTGAGAGTCTCCACATGGTTCATCAGTACACGAACATTAAGCCATAAAAACTTTGACACACCCCCTCCCCCCCCCCCCACACACCCGTCAACTTTACGCCACAGCAGTTTTTCGTTGGACCGGGCAGAGAATGGTCTGCATTTTATTTGCTATGCTTTCTGTCTTTAAGAGATCACCAGCAGCATATTGGCAGGGTATATTGGCAGGGTATAATTAATGTGTTAAATAAAGACATACATTTTAAATAACAAAAAAAAATAGCAATGGTCAATAGTCCTGTCTCAGCGCTCAGTCAATGACGTCCACACACGTTACATTCTGAGGCCGCCCTGGGCCAGGCAAGCTGTACGGCAATATGTGAATATTATACCAAAGTCAACCTCATAAACTCTGGGGGCAAAATGGTCCACGGCACTCCGAGGAGTCTATCTGTAACCTTTTGACCAAGTAGATCTATCCTAAACACCAACAGCTCCACGGCCAGTGAGTGAGAACCATGCTACTGCATATTGATTGAATGGATGAAAGACAGGGGAGTAAAGGGGGTCTGGTACACAGAACGTTTGAAAATACGATACACACATACATGCCTCCACGCTCCATGAGCCATTCACACATGTTAATTCTTCCTGAACACAGTCTTTCATGTTTCATAATAAGTAACTTATTTCACAGCTGATGTTTCCCCCCTAAATCAATCACTGTCATGAAAATTACCCCTTGTCACCCCTTTAAAAAACCATTGAACTGTACTGGGATGTTGACAGGCTGATGATGGGGAGGAGATCCACAGCCTCCACATCACTGCTCTCCTCAGCAGCCAGCACGTGCATCTACATCACGGTGTTCTCAATGAAACCAGTCACCTTAACCCATTCAATCCCAATGGCACGTTCTCAATTGCCACTTCTCAGTAAAACCAATCAATCATGCTCTAATGTGCTCCCTGGCAAGTCAAGCCCCAGCTGGTGTTAGGGCAGCTGAAGCAGCTTTTCAAATGCATCAAAGTTTTTTAGCAGCCATACTTTTGATCGGAAACAGACTGATAGCCCAGCTGCTCTCTGATTGGTTACACTGACTTTCAGCCAATCAGAGTACAGCTGGGCTGCCAGTCTGTGTCCGGTCAAAAGTATGGCCGCAAAACAACTTGGATGAATAGGAGACACACTGACGGAATCAAGTTTGGTCGGGTTTTACGATTTGTGGAAATGAAAACAGGATTAAAAAGCGAGCTAGTGGATCAAAGAATATGGTCTGATTGACCATTGAGAACAGTTGTCATACGGCTAATGTCACAGAACAAACTTGATTCAGGATGAAATACCCATTTGAATTTGGCACTGGAATGTCAGACTTTTTGCCCGAAATGGATTTTGTTCGACATTTGTGACAATTATAGGCGTGTTGCTGTGGAAATATGTGGATTTCAATGGATTATCTGAGCGATATACCTGTAGAAAATAGTTTTGGAATAAACTGGTGAGTTACAGCTTGTTGGTGTGTACAGAAAGAGAGAAATTATGCCAAATGTAAAGCGGGATGGTGGTCCAGATGTGAGCTTCGTTTCAAACCTTCTATGTAAGAGCTCCATGTGATGACGTGGTTTTAGGCCCATCGGGCGCCACCATCTTATTAGCACAAATAATTGACTGCACAGATGAACACACAATATTTTATTGCAGATATGGCCCTATGTGGGTCATTGAACGCATAGATGTTCCAGGTTCACTCTCTTTACCCACTCTGCCCCCCCACCCACCCACCCACCGCGTATTAGCACAAAAGGTTGACTGACTGAACGTTACAAGCACCTGTGAGCTGGGGCATTCTTATCAGTCACCACAGTAGGTATGTGCTGCTCAAAAGCCCCTTTTCTAACCAAATCTCCATAAAAGAGGTGCAGTATTTTGCCAAACTTCACTTAATAAGGGTAATTTACCCCTTTAAAATTTTGACAAAAAAATCCCTACTTAAACGCAAAATTTTTGTGGATTTCGCAGATTCAATTTAGTTGAGGTAGCTCAACTTATTCTTAAGTTATCATGATTTGAATGAATATGCCATAAAACTGACAAAGTGGACCCCAATGACCTTGAAGGTAGGTCAAGCTTGCCAATATGTAACCCATCCAAACTTTTCACAAGAAGGCTCTACAAACTTATTTGGGTTGAGGTAGCTCTTTGCATTTTTAAGTTATTGGCAGGAGAACAGCTCTTAAGACATAAGCAAATATTATGCCTCTGACCTTGATTTGAACTTTCTCGGTCACTCAAGGTCAAAATTAACTTCAAAAGAAACCCCATATGTTCTTTCCTATTCATATTTAATAGTAACCATGGCCCAGGATGCATCATTAACAGGATGTAAACCAAGACGCTGCACTTTCTATGGCAAAGTTGAAATACATGACCCTTCAAATGAGTTCATGATCACTCATACACAATATCATCAGAAGCACTGTATAGAGGAGCATGTAGGAACTCTCCTTGATGAAGCTCTTTCCACTTTATAGTTATCATGCCCACCCTGGAATTTTAAAAACTGAATCCTGTGACCTTGAAACATGGCCAAGGTCACTGATATACAATCCCACTCAAGCTCTTCATAGGCCGGTTCCACAACCAAAATTGGTTGAAGTAGCTCTTTTATTGTGAAGCTACGGTGATGAGAATGGACATGCCATAAAACTGACACTTGACCCTACTGACCAACTTTGTTGGTCCCTGTGACCTTGACACACAGTCAAGGTCACTGATATGCAATCCTATCCAAGCTCTTTGTAAAAGAGTTGCACACAACACATTTGGTCATGGTAGCTTATTTTATTCGTAAGTCATTACAATAAGAACAAATAGGCCATAAAAGTGACAAGGTTGACCCCTGTGTCCTTGGAAGTGGATCAATGTCACTGATATGCAATCCCACCTAAGCTCTCCACAAGAGGATTGCACATACCAAACTTGGTGGAGGTGGCTTTTGCATTCTGAGGAGGAGGAGGAGGAGGAGGAGGAGGAGGAGGAGGAGGAGGAGGAGGAGGAGGAGGAGGAGGAGGAGGAGGAGGAGGAGGAGGAGGAGGAGGAGGAGGACATAATAAGCAAACAAACAGACAAAGAGAGCCTAACAGGCCAAGTTCCTAGAACACAATGAAAGCTACTGAATATCATTTACCTTCTTAGTGCATGCCTAGAACCACCAAAGTGGCTCTCAATTGCCCTTCAATATCATGCTACTGTTGATGGGTTAATCAGAGTAGGTAAAGGGTTAAAGGTCACTTACTGGAGCAGAGTATCACTGCAACAACAGCAGGCAGTCCACTGCCACCTTATGCTAATCCAATCTTCTTGCCGTGTAAAAAAGCAATTTCCCTGTTTAAGCGGGCTTGCCGTGTGGTTCTTTATGCATTGCTCTTATATCCAATCACACTCAGAGAGACAAGGACTTGAGAACTGATCAGGTACATGGACAAAATACAGCATATAACCACGGTAGCAGTACATACTGTTGTACATGTAATTTCTGTCCTGAGAGGTTGTACCAATTAAAATTTCTCATCTCACTGGAAAATTTTACAATTTGAAAATTTGCAAAAGAGTCTACCACAAAGAAATGACTGTAACACTTCCTACACATACAGTTGCTCCAATATATATCAGAATTAACCTTCAGCTGAATTGAGTTCATACTTTGGCAGCTTAGAAATCCAAGGGTCTTTCAAGCACTGCCCTAAGTAAAACTTCCAAATTTCATGGACTGCTGATGGGTATAATGACAGGGACCACTGGTGCCATTAGCCAAATGCTAATGTTTCATCATTTGGCTAAAGAAACTTGCAAATGGCTCTTTCAACTTAACATGAATTATATAAGTGTCAGGTCGAATTCTGCAGTGATTACTGTTTTAATCCCCAGTTTGGCTACAAATTTCGAAGGCCTAGATCTGTCCCAGCATGACTGCTGACAGGTATTATGACTGTTGACAAGTATTATGACTGCTGACAAGTATTTTCACTGCTGACAAGTATTTTGATTCCTGACAAGTATTATGACTGCTGACAAGTATTATCACTGCTGACAGGTATTATGACTGTTGACAAGTATTATGACTGCTGACAAGTATTATGACTGCTGACAAGTATTATGACTGCTGACAAGTATTTTCACTGCTGACAAGTATTTTGATTCCTGACAAGTATTATGACTGCTGACAAGTATTATCACTGCTGACAGGTATTATGACTGTTGACAAGTATTATGACTGCTGACAAGTATTATGACTGCTGACAAGTATTTTGATTCCTGACAAGTATTATCACTGCTGACAGGTATTATGACTGTTGACAAGTATTATGACTGCTGACAAGTATTATGACTGCTGACAAGTATTATGACTGCTGACAAGTATTATGACTGCTGACAAGTATTTTGATTCCTGACAAGTATTATGACTGCTGACAAGTATTATCACTGCTGACAGGTATTATGACTCTTGACAAGTATTATGACTGCTGACAAGTACTTTGACTGCTGACAAGTATTATGACTGCTGACAAGTATTATGACTGCTGACAAGTATTATGACTGCTGACAAGTATTATGACTGCTGACAAGTATTATGACTGCTGACAAGTATTATGACTGCTGACGGGTATTAGAATTGCTATCATTATGACTGCTGACAAGTATTATGACTGCTGACAAGTATTATGACTGCTGACAAGTATTTTCACTGCTGACAAGTATTTTGATTCCTGACAAGTATTATGACTGCTGACAAGTATTATCACTGCTGACAGGTATTATGACTGTTGACAAGTATTATGACTGCTGACAAGTATTATGACTGCTGACAAGTATTATGACTGCTGACAAGTATTTTCACTGCTGACAAGTATTTTGATTCCTGACAAGTATTATGACTGCTGACAAGTATTATCACTGCTGACAGGTATTATGACTGTTGACAAGTATTATGACTGCTGACAAGTATTATGACTGCTGACAAGTATTTTGATTCCTGACAAGTATTATCACTGCTGACAGGTATTATGACTGTTGACAAGTATTATGACTGCTGACAAGTATTATGACTGCTGACAAGTATTATGACTGCTGACAAGTATTATGACTGCTGACAAGTATTTTGATTCCTGACAAGTATTATGACTGCTGACAAGTATTATCACTGCTGACAGGTATTATGACTCTTGACAAGTATTATGACTGCTGACAAGTACTTTGACTGCTGACAAGTATTATGACTGCTGACAAGTATTATGACTGCTGACAAGTATTATGACTGCTGACAAGTATTATGACTGCTGACAAGTATTATGACTGCTGACAAGTATTATGACTGCTGACGGGTATTAGAATTGCTATCATTATGACTGCTGACAAGTATTATGACTGCTGACAAGTATTATGACTGCTGACAAGTACTTTGACTGCTGACAAGTATTATGACTGCTGACAAGTATTATGACTGCTGACAAGTATGACTGCTGACGGGTATTAGAATTGCTATCATTATGACTGCTGACAAGTATTATGACTGCTGACAAGTATTATGACTGCTGACAAGTACTTTGACTGCTGACAAGTATTATGACTGCTGACAAGTATTTTGACTGCTGACAAGTATTATGACTGTTGACAAGTATTATGACTGCTGACAAGTATTATGACTGCTGACAGGTACTATGACATGATTGTGGCATCAATGGAAGATTAAATGACAAACTACATGTATTTTTAGAGACAAAATATCTACCTTGAAATTATTTTTCAAGAACTTGGCTTCCACTGATCAACTTTGATCTCAATGACTTAAAAAGCCTTGAATGCACGATATGGAAGTCCAAGACTGTCAATGATTTTCATGATGTGCAGGACCCTGCAGGAAGCAACAAGGAGCAAATATTGCTAAATTTGAAGTGATTTAGTCAAGTTTTGACCTTTTATGAACTTATACTGCATGTTTTGATCCTCATAAAGGACACTACGTCCCTGCAAGCTGTCGTAATTCTCAAGGAGACATTGTTTTTGCAACAGAAACACAAACATGTGGAACATCTATTGACTTCGGTGGATGTACCATTCACACTGTATGCATTTTACCAGAAACAGAGCTGGGGGGGGGGGGGGGGGGGAGGATGAAGATGATGTGATACTCTGGGCTGCAGTGTCCCTGTTCATTGGTTTAAGTGCTGGGCTCTACTGCAGTGTAAATACAGTAGTCTACACTACACATGCGAACAAATCGCCATAAAAAAATTCCAGCAATTCCAAGATGCATATAATCTGCTAAACTTTCATCTCAGCTCAATTTCTGTCAACATTTGCAAACAGTATCAGTGGCTAATGGATTGCCGTTTTTACATCTTCTGAAGATTCTCGACTAACATTATGAAGCTCTCTAGATATGAAGGTAAAAAGGGAGTTTGAAGAAATACAGCAGAGGACAGACCCATAGAACCTGGTTGACTGCACTAGATAACACACAGGCTACTAGTGCTGATGTACGGGGCCTGTGAACACACCACTCAGCTCTCAGCAAAAATATGAACTCCAAGGTCATAGATATGTCTACAAAGCAGCAAGCATCATAAGGGTCGACCTCAGTGCATGCCAGACCCTCAGCAATGCTCAGGTACCATAAGACATAAACTATCTGCTCCTTTACATTGCACATATGGTCCTGATGGTGTACTAGAGTTTATGGCCGCTAAGTTTTGTACAGTTGAGTGTGCCAGGCTGAACACCTTATCTATATATATATATATATATATATATATATATATATATATATATATATATATATATATATATATATATATATATATATATATATATATATATATATATATATATATATATATATATATATATATATATATATATATATATATATATATATATATATATATATATATATATATATTATATATATATATATATATATATATATATATATATATATATATATATATATATATATATATATATATATATATATATATATATATATATATATATATATATATATATATATATATATATATATATATATATATATATATATATATATATATATATATATATATATATATATATATATATATATATACATGTTTTGTGACCACAGAACAGACGGTCTCGAACCAGCAAAATTTGGTACCAATCAACTAGCCAAAAATGGGATACGCACAGACCAAGTGTACCAAATGCCCACTCCTAAAAAAATGGTTACATGGAGGCACATATAAGTGAATGCCATAATCTGTGTGTACATATGAGTGAATGCCATAATCTGTGTGTGTATATATATATACATCACAGCTCTTCATGCCTTCTCCCTTAGACTCATCAAATCTGGCTTGCAGTAAACTGTTTGCTTCCGTGAGTTTTTATTAATTTTAGTGTTAATGCAGAAATAGGAGTGAGAATCCTAGATTACCACTAGCTATGACAACAGCATGCCTCTGGTTAAAACTTTCTGCAGGCTGGGTAAGGTATCACCAGCTTTGCCTGGGGTGGGGTGGGCACTGTAGCTGTTGATGCAGTCTGAATTCAGGGGAAACACTTTATGCAGCATACATGAAAAAATACCCCACAAACAAAATAGAAACAAGCCTCCACTCAATGTAACTACATTATCTGTGTGATCCTAACCCTAACCCTAACCTTAACTACATAACCTGTGTGAACTCACTGCCCACAGATGGTGAATTTTTCCACTAGCCAAACCATTTTGATATGTGAATAAACACCTTTGATCAGTCCCCTGAGAGTATCATCTGAAAAATATACATACCAATATCTGAGAAGGCCACAAAAAATCACAAAAAAAACTTCATTGATGAAACACAGAATAGAGAATAACATGACATAACATGACTGGTGGGCAAAACTCCTTGTACAACGCACTAAGTCCCCAAAAGCAATATTTCTGATCACTGTTTAATCATATCAAAATATTCCTTGCATCTAAGGCGTCTGATCTGCTTTCCCTGCCAAACCGTCCTACCAAAAAATCGATACAGAGAAAGTCATATTAGCCACAGCTGTTGCTGACAAAGACTTGCTCTGTCAACTTGATATGTCACATGACCTAATTAGTGAGGCTTCAAACAGAGGCCACATCCACCTGTCGCCTGCTCACCCTGCCCTTTGTGCCCCAATGTCCTCTCCAATTAGCTTCCTTGTTCGCACTTTCAAAGGACTTTATTCTCGTTCTGATGAACAAGAAAGTGCAATTAGTTCAAGTAAACTTAGGGCCTCTACCTTGTTACCATGGTGATATGGCAGATCTGGCCTCCTCTAAACTTAGGGCCTCTATCTTGTTACCATGGTGATATGGCAGATCTGGCCTCCTCTAAACTTAGGGCCTCTACCTTGTTACCATGGTGATATGACTGGTCTGGCCTCCTCTAAACTTAGGGCCTCTATCTTGTAACCATGGTGATATGGCTGGTCTGGCTATTAGGGCATTTATCTTGTTACCATGGTGATATGGCTGATCTACCTTCCGGTCCACCCTCATTTGTTTGAGTCAGACTCTCGGTTTTTTCCACAAGTTGAACTAAAATGTAGCATGATGCCTGAGGAGGCTGGTAACTTTCCCCTGGTATCCACCTGTTGAAGGGGAGGCACATTGGGTTAAACCAGGGCTTTGCAATTCTTTTCATCTGCTTCAGTTGTCAGGGCTAGAAGTTTTGGCAGTTTACAAGCCTGCAATTCAAACTTGCTTGTCCATCTACACATATCTCATGTAGAAAACCAAAATTTTTGATGGCCTACAGGGCCAGTGCTTTTACATTTTTAACCTGCTCAGATTGGAATTTGACTTGTCCTGGGCCAGGGACATGCAACTTGTAGAGCCCTGTTAAATCAAAACCTACTTTTATAAATACTGATTGGCTGGAAATGTCATGCCACTGAGAAAGCACATGCTGCCACTATGTAGAACAGGGTATTTGACATACCCCACTGACACATCCACTGACATACCCTACTGACATACCCCAGGCACCTGGCCACTGGCTGCAGACTGTGCTGTATCCATTGGTCCCAATCAAACAGCCCACATGCTACGCTGCATATTCAATATGCAAATTAGGCAAGCAAGAGACTCTTCCAGAAAGAATAAAAAAAAGGTCTTAGCAACTGTCAGAGGCCTCATATGGTCCACCCAAGAAGAGAAGTGTACACTGTGTCATGAAATGTCAGGCTTGGTCGATGGGGTTCTGGCCACTTCACACCATGACTTCCCTGGATGCACTTGAAGCCAACTTGCACAGATGTGTGACATGAAAGTGACTTCAAGGACTGGAATGTACAGCCTGCCATTCCCCCAAGTGCTTTATTACACAAAGTCAGAAAACCCATTTGACGTCTCAGTAACTTAGACAACATGTACTAATTCAGTCCCCATTAAGTGAATGGCAATTTGTAGCAAAGAACTCAATTTGTATCTCTTAATGTCCGGACACAGACACAGAATCAAGTACAAGTGAGCAAGTCAAACAAGAAACTGTTCTGCACTAAGGATAATGATCACAAAGCACTTTCTTTGCACACGTCCAGACACTGTGACTGCTAGTGTTCTTTCTTCTTGAAAGGTTTCGTGCCAGTGTCAATCATGTCAGCTCCGCCAACGCATGTAAAACAATCCTTTGTGCTGCAAGGGGTTAAATTGGGGGCACCATTTACATCCAATTTAAAACTGTCACTCTGACAAGGGCAAGTCTTCTGCACTTAACTGGATTTTGTTGAACTCATTTCCTGGCAGTGCCTGATAGTATCCCTATGCATGACTTGCTCGGCAATGCAAAAACCACTGACTCGAGACATTTTCTATTTCAGCAGATTTATTTGCCCTGATGCTTTAAGCAGCAGAGAACACAACATTTGATCACAAGTTTGCCATAACAATCCTCTAACCACAATCTCCTCCTATACCATCCATGATACCAACTAGATTCTTACAACAGAATATAACCCAAAGTGCTCCAAACTAGGTCCAAACGATGTGCTTTAGTTCTAAAATGGATGACAGGGAGTTCTGTCCGAGGTCATATGCTGATGGATTTTGTTGAGGTTTCCATCACAATCAATGTTGGCAGCAACAAAAACAAATACAGAGTCTGCTGATGGCAGGCCATCTTTCACGGTGCCACGTCTCAATGTAATATCACTCAACGTTAATTCATTGGCTTCTCACACAAGCTGGATGCTCTCGAGGTACTGTGGTTGGAGAACAGCGGGCGATATTCCACATAGGATTGGGAGGAAAAAATGACAGGCATATATATGCAGGTTGACATCTAAATTGGCAGAGTAATACAGACATACCTGTAAGCATGTTAACATGTCTGTCTGCCTCCCATCACACTGTCATGGATTACATACATGTGTACATGTCAATATCTATAGCATTCACTTATGTCATCTGTCAATCACATTGACTAATGTCACATTCTCAAAAAGATGGACTTTTTCAACAAAAGTTCCCAGACAAGTATTCAAAATATACATCCAGGCTCTGGAAGGCATTGTGGTGGTGCACACTGAAGACCCATCAGTATACGGCTCTTTGCCATAGGAACTCTGAGATAGAAATGCCAACTTTCAGCAGGCAAACAGTGACACTTATTCTGAAGATACCTCAGACTCAGAGAGTTTTCATGTTATAAAACAGGGCACCATCATGTTATAAAAAGGGAACCATCATGTTAGAAGCAGGGCATCATAATGTTACAAACAGGGCACCATCCTGTTATAAGTAGGGCACTGTCATGTTATAAGCAGGGCACCATGATGTTATAAACAGGGCACAGTCATGCTCACAATTTGATTACGCAGAATTTGGACTCTTATCATTTCCACACCATCAAAATTTTACTTAATTTGAGATGATAATCACAGATGGTATTAGCTTGCATAATCTGCTATTTACTTAATAAACTGTGGGACGTGTACGGCAAGCCTACACTACTACACTACCCTGTCATTGTACAACAAACCTACACTGCTACACTACCCTTTCATTGTACAAGCCTACACTGCTACACTACCCTTTCATTGTACAGCAAGCCTACACTGCTACGCTACCCTTTCATTGTACAGCAAACCTACACTGCTACACTACCCTGTCATTGTACAAGCCTACACTGCTACACTACCCTGTCATTGTACAACAAACCTACACTGCTACACTACCCTTTCATTGTACAGCAAGCCTACACTGCTACACTACCCTTTCATTGTACAGCAAACCTACACTGCTACACTACCCTGTCATTGTACAAGCCACCACTGCTATACTACCCTGTCATTGTACAGCAAGCCTACACTGCTACACTACCCTGTCATTGTACAAGCCTACACTACTACACTACCCTGTCATTGTACCACAAACCTACACTGCTATACTACCCTGTCATTGTACAAGCCTACACTGCTACACTACCCTGTCATTGTACAAGCCTACACTACTACACTACCCTGTCATTGTACAAACCTACACTGCTACACTACCCTGTCATTGTACAATCCTACACTGCTACACTACCCTGTCATTGTACAAGTCTACACTGCTACACTACCCTGTCATTGTACAACAAACCTACACTGCTATACTACCCTGTCACTGTACAACAAACCTACACTGCTACACTACCCTGTCATTGTACCACAAACCTACACTGCTACACTACCCTGTCATTGTCCAAGCCTACACTGCTACACTACCCTGTCATTGTACAAGCCTACACTGCTATACTACCCTGTCATTGTACAAGCCTACACTGCTACACTACCCTGTCATTGTACCACAAACCTACACTGCTATACTACCCTGTCATTGTACAAGCCTACACTACTACACTACCCTGTCATTGTACAAGCCTACACTGCTATACTACCCTGTCATTGTACAAGCCTACACTGCTACACTACCCTGTCATTGTACAAGCCTACACTGCTACACTACCCTGTCATTGCACAAGCCTACACTGCTATACTACCCTGTCATTGTACAAGCCTACACTACTACACTACCCTGTCATTGTACAACAAACCTACACTGCTACACTACCCTGTCATTGTACAAGCCTACACTGCTACACTACCCTGTCATTGTACAAGCCTACACTGCTACACTACCCTGTCATTGTACAAGCCTACACTACTACACTACCCTGTCATTGTACAAGCCTACACTGCTATACTTCCCTGTCATAGTACAAGCCTACACTGCTCCACTACCCTGTCATTGTACAACAAACCTAAACTGCTACACTACTCTGTCATTGTACAAGCCTACACTGCTACACTACCCTGTCATTGTACAAGCCTACACTACTACACTACCCTGTCATTGTACAAGCCTACACTGCTATACTTCCCTGTCATAGTACAAGCCTACACTGCTCCACTACCCTGTCATTGTACAACAAACCTAAACTGCTACACTACTCTGTCATTGTACAACAAACCTACACTGTTATACTACCCTGTCATTGTACAAGCCTACACTGCTATACTACCCTGTCATTGTACAAGCCGACACTGCTACACTACCCTGTCATTGTACCACAAACCTACATTGCTATACTACCCTGTCATTGTACAAGTCTACACTGCTATACTACCCTGTCATTGTACAAGCCTACACTGCTACACTACCCTGTCATTGTACAAGCCTACACTGCTATACTACCCTGTCATTGTACCACAAACCTACACTGCTATACTACCCTGTCATTGTACAAGCCTACACTGCTACACTACCCTGTCATTGTACAAGCCTACACTGCTATACTACCCTGTCATTGTACCACAAACCTACACTGCTATACTACCCTGTCATTGTACAAGTCTACACTGCTATACTACCCTGTCATTGTACAAGCCTACACTGCTACACTACCCTGTCATTGTACCACAAACCTACACTGCTATACTACCCTGTCATTGTACAAGCCTACACTGCTATACTACCCTGTCATTGTACAAGCCTACACTGCTACACTACCCTGTCATTGTATGACAAGCCTACACTGCTACACTACCCTGTCATTGTACAAGCCTACACTACTATACTACCCTGTCATTGTACAAGCCTACACTGCTACACTACCCTGTCATTGTGCGACAAGCCGACACTGCTCCACTACACTGTCATTGTATGACAAGCCTACACTGCTACACTACCCTGTTATTGTACAAGCCTACACTGCTACACTACCCTGTCATTGTACAAGTCTAAACTGCTACACTACCCTGTCATTGTACAAGTCTACACTGCTACACCGCCTTGTCATTGTACAACCAACCTACACTGCTACACTGACCTGTCATTGTACAACCAACCTACACTAGTACACTGCCCTGTCATTGTCACGTACCACAAGGTTCAATTTTTCCAACTGACAATGAACATTGTACCCCATACAACAAACTCCGCTCAGGAAAACAATCCCCCTCAGGTTCTTTAAATGGCTGTTTTTTCATGTTACTTTTATCCTTGCATACTAAGCACCTAAATTAAATCCACAATGTTTTTAAACCACTGCTACATTTGAGGAATACTGATTTTTTATTTCCCTCTTGCAATAGGAGAAGTTTGCTCAATGCCAGTACATGTACATTCAATCAATGTGAACCCCTGCTTGCCAGAGCATATTTCAGGACTCTTAACAAATTGCCAATTCACAACCTCACGCATTGCTAACTTTGGAAAAAAAAAATGAAAATTTATACAATGGTACCCGTTATTTAAGACCACACCTAACGTCATCATAAAGTGGTCACATAAACCAAGCGGTTTTCAAGTGCAGATCTATTTTGAAAGTAAATATACTACAGGGGCTTTAGAAACTCAGAATGTTCTTAAAAAGATATTCAGCCTCATATTGGAGGTGGACTTTAGAGCAAGTACCAAATTATGTAAATGACAAAACAAAACAATTTACAGTTTTGTTTAAATGCTTCAATAAATTCTTTTATCCTACAGATTTTTCTACCATTGTAATATCTTAAGTAAAGTTAGCATTAAAAAGCTGCAGTGATGCTATACAATGACATGTTGGCTTTTGATTCAGATTCTGTCCGGCTGACAATGCAAAAGCACAAAATATCCTGCATCTGTCTCCATACTCAAGTGTGGCCTCTAATACATGTATATCAGTCCATTTTTTTTTCACACAATACTTTCAAAGTTTGGTGTATAATACAGTTTGGCAAACATTTGAAATACAGTGAGAGCTGTCTCGGCAGCAGCTCCACACTGGGCTGAACTGTGGTCTCTCATAGGAACAAAACGTAACAGCTCCACACTGGGCTGAACTGTGGTCTCTCACAGGAACAATATGTAACAGCTCCACACAGGACTGAACTGTGGTCTCTCATAGGAACAAAACGTAACAGCTCCACACAGGACTGAACTGTGGTCTCTCACAGGAACAATACGTAACAGCTCCACACAGGGCTGAACTGTGGTCTCTCATAGGAACAAAACGTAACAACTCCACACAGGACTGAACTGTGGTCTCTCACAGGAACAATATGTAACAGCTCCACACAGGACTGAACTGTGGTCTCTCACAGGAACAATACGTAACAGCTCCACACAGGACTGAACTGTGGTCTCTCATAGGAACAAAACGTAACAGCTCCACACAGGACTGAACTGTGGTCTCTCACAGGAACAATACGTAACAGCTCCACACATTACTGAACTGTGGTCTCTCATAGGAACAAAACGTAACAGCTCCACACAGGACTGAACTGTGGTCTCTCACAGGAACAATGTGTAACAGGAGCAGATGAGTAAGAAAAGACTATCTTCAAGGGTCTTTTAAGGGAGGTGGTCTCATTGGAGGTGGTCTCTCATTGATGGTGGTCTTTCGTCAGAGGGGTCTCTCTTTGGAGGACTCTCATTGGAAGTGGTCTCTTTGAAGTGGTCTCTCCTTGGAGGTGGTTTCTCCTTGGAGGTAGTCTCTCATTGGACGTGGTCTTGGTAGTCTCTCATTGGAGGTGGTCTGCTTGGAGATGGTCTTTCACTGGAGGTGGTCTGTTAGTGGAGGTGGTTTTATTGGAGTTGGTCTCTAACTGGAGGTGGTTTCTCACTGGAGGTGGTCTCTCCTTGGAGATGATGTCTCCTTGGAGGTGGTTTCTCCTTGCAGGAGTCTCTCATTGGAGCAGGTCTTTCATTGGAGGGACTCTGATAACAGGGAAAACTACAGAAAAACAGAAGTGAATTTGGCATTTTGCAGGGTATCACAGCTCATCAAAACCAGAGGTGTTCTTTCAAGACAAGTTCCTCTGTATACTCCAATAGAATTTATGTAGATGCAACTTTCAGCTGCTGCTAATTTTACTTTTTCAGACATGCACACTCCCCCTCCCCCCACCCCACCCCCCAAAAGGAGTAACAAATTTTGTTGCATAGTTTACATCTTTTTCAGGTTGAAAGTGCATAGCTAACTCTTTGACACTCAAACAAGTGCCTGGACCTCAAACATCTGTTACAGTGTTCTTAGCTATATTTCTTGTCAGCAGATAATGTTTCGAATGAGCATTTCTGACAAACCCTATATCAGAATGACATGTGCCAGGCCAACAGCTATCTGCTACAAGTTGGCTGGTACCACCCAACCAGCGGTATCTAGAAAGCTGTTGACCCACAAGTTTCAACTCCCTCAACTCAACCGTTGTCAAGGATACTAGCTTTCATCTGGGCCGACTCCCACCTGTATAAGCAGCCCGGCCATTCCTTCCTTCCTTCCTTCCTGCCCAGGATGACTCTCCTTGACAAACTAAACCAGTCAGGGATTTTCCAGCACTTTGCCATATTTTACGCTACTGGCCTTGTCTGGCTCATCCCATCGGTCTTATTGCAAGCATGAAGGGGTTACACCAGTGTCTAACTTGTCAATTAGATCTCCAGACAAAGTGCTCCTGGCAGCTGGTTTTTCCCGTTCCATCACTGGCATGTATTTTCTTTGCCGGTCTCAGCCATATGGAGATTGAGGAAATCTTCAAATTTGTGTTTCCCCAGCTATCATAGTGTACTGCACGAACCCTAGCTATCATAGTGTACTGTAAGAACCCTAGCTATCATAGTGTACTGCAAGAACCCTAGCTATCATAGTGTACTGTAAGAACCCTAGCTATCATAGTGTACTGTAAGAACCCTAGCTATTATAGTGTACTGCAAGAACCCTAGCTATCATAGTGTACTGTAAGAACCCTAGCTATCATAGTGTACTGTAAGAACCCTAGCTATCATAGTGTACTGTAAGAACCCTAGCTATCATAGTGTACTGCAAGAACCCTAGCTATCATAGTGTACTGTAAGAACCCTAGCTATCATAGTGTACTGTAAGAACCCTAGCTATCATAGTGTACTGTAAGAACCCTAGCTATCATAGTGTACTGTAAGAACCCTAGCTATCATAGTGTACTGTAAGAACCCTAGCTATCAGTGTACTGCAAGAACCCTAGCTATCATAGTGTACTGCAAGAACCCTAGCTATCATAGTGTACTGTAAGAACCCTAGCTATCATAGTGTACTGCAAGAACCCTAGCTATCATAGTGTACTGTAAGAACCCTAGCTATCATAGTGTACTGCAAGAACCCTAGCTATCATAGTGTACTGCAAGAACCCTAGCTATCATAGTGTACTGTAAGAACCCTAGCTATCATAGTGTACTGCAAGAACCCTAGCTATCATAGTGTACTGTAAGAACCCTAGCTATCATAGTGTACCGTAAGAACCCTAGCTATCATAGTGTACTGTAAGAACCCTAGCTATCATAGTATACTGTAAGAACCCTAGCTATCATAGTGTACTGCACGAACTGAAGACTATACTTCTGATATATTCTACTACGGTATCCCACAAGAACTAGAGAATACTTCTGATATATTCTACTATGGTATCCCACAAGAACTAGAGAATACTTCTGATATATTGTACTATGGTATCCCACAAGAACTAGAGAATACTTCTGATATATCCAGCTATTGTGTCCCACAAGAACTAGAGACTGTTCCTGGTGTATTCAATGGTGGTACTTGCTATAAAGGCATCTCCTATGACTGATAAATGTTAAAAGATTCTCCAGACACACTTGACTCTAAGAATGCCCTTCATAATTTTACCTGTACATTAAGACCATCTACAGTATCACATTATTTTCTGTTGGGTCTTACATATAGTAGGTAAAGTGAAACGCATCTTCAAAGATCACTCCAACAGTAACACAGCTGTGGTCCCTTAAAACAGGTGGTCTTTCATAGGAGGGATATATAAGCTGAAAAGTACCAAGCAAAGTATCCTGAAACAGTGGTCTTTGAAGACAGGTGGTCTTTCCAGACAAGGGGCCCTTTATTGGATGATCCCCTGACACAGGGACCACTGTGCTACCGTAGCTCAGTCTTCAGGGTAAACATTTGTCCACTTACATGTAGTTTGGACCCACAGGTCTGCCGGTGACAGCATCAAATGTACAATCCAGGTGACTTTAAAATGACACACCTAACAAAAAGGCAAAATTAAATTTTTCAGATGTCTCAAAACAGCAAAATTTTAACCAGCAATCTAATTTCAAACCACACAACTTGAAGCACATCACTGATTTCATGAGTGGTTTACAAAATAATGAAAACTGATAGGGCTTAAAAGTTCTTAATTAGTGATATGCTTACTATGATCAGAGAGAATATCTGTGGTATGTCTTTACCACTTTCTCTGCTACTGCAGATTTGTTCTTTTTTTTCTTAACACAGGTATAGTAGTGCTTGCTTTTGTTTGTTTGTTTGTTTGTTTTTTTTGAACTCGTTCAGTGGACTGGTCACATGTGAAGCACAGTTTGTAACCAAAGTGACCACATATAAGAGCAACCTGCTACAGAATGCACCACAGCAACTCAACAAGGTCTTGAGCACTGGAAGAAACACTGTCACAATAATTACTTCAGACTAAGAGAGATTAACCCCTTGCCAATTCAATAAACTAGGCTGACCAAGAACATACCAGTCTGACTTAAATCTTGATATGTAGCAAACACTTCTGTTCTTTCATCATGTTCACCACTAGCTCCTTACTGCAGTTACAGAGACAGACAGACAGACAGAGAGACAGACAGATGAAGGAAGGTTACAAAGATCCTCTGCCTATGGGTGTATGATGAAGTGAGCACCAAGACTGCTACTGCTGCTGTATATAAATTATGTGTATCCCAGTGACAGCACACAGGTTCCGACCCCTGACACGGAGGCCCATCCTGGCCGCCTCTGGCCGCCCGAGGCTGACCTCCACAGACAGCTGGAGTTTGTATTCTTTATGGTCATACCTACTGCACACATGTAGCACAATATGCCCTGGGTCCCCACTTCACTACCACAAGCTCAACACATCACTCCTGAGGAGTATACATCAGTCCCTGCCAACCCCAGCAGTCCATCAAGGATACCTTTGGTATTTTACGTGTTTATTTACCTGATTTTGATCGGCTGGGTCAACAAAGATCACAGCCTCCAACCAGACTTTAGGGAAACATTCCCAGCAGTCTGTGATTTTCTCTTCATGAGAAAATAAACATTCCCCCTGGATCCCATTCTTGGTGTAAGGTAACTCCTGTCCCTCCATAAACTATACTTCTGCCATAAGGTGCCTGCTGAACTAAAAACCGGCAATATTACCAGGATATGGTGTGTTTTACAGGTGGGTAGGGAATCAGAGAGCTTCATGGGATCCTAAAGTAACTCAGTTGTGAGTAATAAGTTTTTCATCATAAGCAGTCAACTGCAAGCAGTTTTTTTTCTTCTTCTTCTTCTCTGCACACGAATGGAATCAGATGCCAAACTGGCATTTCTTCCATTTTATTGGTTAATCCCACCATGAGATATTTCACTTATGGCATGGTGCACCTGACCACGGTGATTGTGTGTCAGAGCAATACGTGTCTGCCATGACCACTTCTGATTCAATCAACCAGTCACAGTTCAGCACTGGTTCAGCTTTCAGATTCTACAGACCTAGCTGGCACAAGGAGATTCAGATGGCACTTTTTTCCCTGCCTGTGCCCTAGCCTTCCAGTCACAACAGTTCATTAAACATCTAATGCTGATACATTATACTGGCATGCGACTTTTTCCCAATAAAAGATTACTGGAAAACATCCAGTGTTACAAATAATGTCTGCCTCTCATTTCAGTTTATTTGTTCACTTCCGTCATTGCTCACCTCGTTTCCTGCTGTGTACAAGTTCAGAACGGAAGCAAGGCCAGCCAAGGGTAGCTGCCGATACCCGCCTCACAGGCTTCTGCCTCTCTGCTGTCAACCGTCTGAAATGACGAGGTAAAATGCTGTCTGCCTCAATGATTTTTATTCATATTGTGTCTATGAAGAAGCATTTGAGTGAGAATTGCAGATTAGCGGTATGCCTTAGCTGACCCGATGAGCCCCGTGCCTTGTGACCAGCATCCCCTTGGGGCATATTGGCTGCTTACCTTGCCCCGTGCCTTGTGACCAGCATTCCCTTGGGGCACATTGGCCGCCTACCTTGCCCCAGGGAAAGCTGTTGATTCAGCCACAATACACAAGGGACTGAGTTGATACAGGGCTCACCAATTTGCATGTCCTATTGTCCGGGACAAGTAAAAATTGATAGGGGACAAGTAAAATTTGTGAAAATTAACATGTAAAACATAGGAGCACTTGTCCCTGGACAAGTAGACCTTGGGGAGAATTGTCTTGCCCTGGTTAATATCACACCAGGCACTGACCTCCAACTGCCCTATTTTGCTGGTGTGTAGAACACTTTCAAAATTAAAATAAATGGCTTTTCCTACCTATAAATGTAAAAGTCTAAGACATAACCCACCCACCATGCCAACCCAAACAATAAATATAGTGATTAGGGACCCCATGAGGCTTGAAGTTAGGCAGTGGCAAAGCTGCACCCAAGAGCATCGGCTGCCGATTGTCCTGCCTGCATGTGGTGATGGTGGGACACTGGCTGCTGGTTGTCCCTCCTGAATCAGACAAGGGCAGGACACTGGCTGCCAATTGTCCTGCATGAATGAGGCAAGGGTAGAACACAGGCTGCTGGTTGTCCCTCCCCCCACCCACCGGGTGAGGCAAGGGTAGGACACAGGCTGCTGGTTGTCCCCCCCACCTCCCCCGAGTGAGGCAAGGGTAGGACACAGGCTGCTGGTTGTCCCCCCCACCTCCCCCCGAGTGAGGCAAGGGTAGGACACAGGCTGCTGATTGTCCCCCCCCCCCACCTCCCCCCGAGTGAGGCAAGGGCAGGACACTGGCTGCCAATTGTCCTGCATGAATGAGGCAAGGGTAGAACACAGGCTGCTGGTTGTCCCTCCCCCCACCCACCGAGTGAGGCAAGGGTAGGACACAGGCTGCTGGTTGTCCCCCCCACCTCCCCCCGAGTGAGGCAAGGGTAGGACACAGGCTGCTGGTTGTCCCCCCCACCTCCCCCCGAGTGAGGCAAGGGTAGGACACAGGCTGCTGATTGTCCCCCCCCCACCTCCCCCTGAGTGAGGCAAGGGTAGGACACAGGCTGCTGATTGCCCCCCCCCCACCTCCCCCCGAGTGAGGCAAGGGTAGGACACAGGCTGCTGATTGCCCCCCCCCCCCCGAGTCAGACAAGGGCGGACATAGTGGTCTCTAAATGAGGACGCAGGAAAATATAAGTCACCACGGAACTAATAAGTGTACTCTTGACAGGCATGGTTAATTTCTTATCGCAGTGGTCTCTTCTCCCAGTAGTCTCTTATCAAAGAGGTCTTTTATCAGTGGTCCCTTTTTAAAGTGTTCTCTTATCTAAGTGGTCTCTAATCACAGTGGTCCCTTATTAAAGTGTTCTCTCATCAAAGTGATCTCTTATCAAAGTGGTCTCTTAACAAAGAGGTCTCTCATCACAGGTCTGCCCTAGGTTAACAGCTAATCCCACCAGGACGGTCTGCCCTAGGTTAACAGCTAATCCCAACAGGATGGTCTGCCCTAGGTTAACAGCTAATCCCAACAGGATGGTCTGCCCTAGGTTAACAGCTAATCCCACCAGGATGGTCTGCCCTAGGTTAACAGCTAATCCCACCAGGATGGTCTGCCCTAGGTTAACAGCTAATCCCACCAGGATGGTCTGCCCTAGGTTAACAGCTAATCCCACCAGGATGGTCTGCCCTAGGTTAACAGCTAATCCCACCAGGACGGTCTGCCCTAGGGTAACAGCCAATCCCACCAGGACGGTCTGCCCTAGGGTAACAGCTATCTTATGTATGGGTGGCGCACAATGGTCCAAACCTTGATAAACGAAAACTATTGATTCAAGTCTTAATTCTGACCATGAAAGCATTAAATCATATCATTGACAGTAAACATTCTGAATGAGAATTGCAAATACAACTTATCAGGATTGTATTACCCAGGTCAACAGCTTTCTTTTATGTGTGTTAGTTGCTTATTGCCATGTATGTTGCATGCAAGGAACACTGACTCAGTCCTATTTTTGCCTGGAAGGGTTAACTTGTAACTGTCACTGACTCAGTCCTATTTTTGCCGCGAAGGGTTAACTTGTAACTGTCACTGACTCAGTCCTATTTTTGCCTCGAAGGGTTAACTTGTAACTGTCACTGACTCAGTCCTATTTTTGCCTGGAAGGGTTAACTTGTAACTGTCACTGACTCAGTCCTATTTTTGCCTGGAAGGGTTAACTTGTAACTGTCACTGACTCAGTCCTATTTTTGCCTCGAAGGGTTAACTTGTAACTGTACCTGCAGTGCAGGAATCTTCAAATACAGCTTTTCGGGGAATTGATTAATTTCTTTGAGTCTTTCCAAGAACAGCAAGTTGACTTATAGCCTGATTAGTTTTTGTGGCAGCAGTGCAGACTTTGCTCACACCTGTTAGGAAACTGCAAAAATACCAGAACTGAGTGAAATGAACTCAAAGTAAGGAAATCTTTATTTCTAAGAGCCATGTGCCAGTTTAACTCCTTCACTGCCACAGATTGGACTCAGTCAACAGCTTTCTTCAGTGCGCTTGGGATACAATGCTCCTAAATCACACTGAGGTCAGCTGTTGACCTGGACTGCTATATACATGTAACTACAGGTATGCTGGTATTGGACAGAACAGTCTTTTTACAAGGACCATGACTCCAGCAGGCTGGTGCCACTGTGCCAAGGAAAGCTGTTCATCTGGGTATGCTACAACATTGTCATAAATTTTGGATATTTAACATCATGTTACCTTTTTCCAAGTCAGGAAAGTGTGGGGGAGGGGCATTTAAGGAGCCAGGGGTGGTAAAAAGGGCTCCTTACAGGGGTATTAAAAAGGTAAAAGACAGTAGCTGGGTGTCAGTCCCAGTCATCTTTGCACTGTCTGGCAAATCTTCCTGCTCCGTTCTGTTGTCCTAACAGCAGTTGGAGCATGACGTCAGTAAATATAAAAGATAACGATCCAAGCCTTCATTTACCCATGTCCATCCCACACATACAGTTTGTCTCCATATTTAGTACATCCCATGGATATTCCGAGTCTATAATCGTATCTTTGTCCCTGATGTATGTCTCTAATATAGCACTGACTGAAGCTTTAATCAGAAACAAGTCAGATCTCCAGTAATGCTCTTTGCAAGTACAAAGCAGTGTATTCTGGGTTAAGTGATCAGATCAAGTGCTATTCTGAAGTTGACATTCTACAATTTTTTTTCATCCGCACGCATTAAGTAAGCTTCCTTGTAATCGTCTCTAGTGCTATTTGCCACAACCAAACTAAGCCAATGCTTCAGGGAATCTCCTCTCAAAGCCATGATCTTCAGAGTTCAGTTTGTACAGGCCTGTATCAGGGGCTGTCTTTATCAAGGTATATGCTCACTGCATCTGGTGGCTAGCTGTATATGGTGGCTAGCTGCATATGGAGGCTAGCTGTATATGGTAGCTCACTGCCATGACACATGGCAACAAAACTGCACCTTTTTCTAGCCCCGTTACTGATGTGGGGTTTTTTTTCACTTTCAAAGTTTCCATATTTCAGAGATTTCACATTCCTCACTTGGGAGAATGTCCATCAAATCTGTATCCAATGCCTTTTATTGTGTTTTCTTGAGCTTTTAACATCAGTAATTAAGAATAAAGAAAAAACAATAGAATTAAGTCAGCTTTTAGAAGCCACAGAGCATGCAGTTCGCACTCACAGCCCCACATTGCCATCTACATTTGGCCCAGCCTTCTCAATGGAGGTCTTTACGGTAAATTATTCATTGTTTCCATTTCCATTTCTCTAGATGCTGGGAACTCTGCCACTGAAGCTGGGAACTCTGCCACTGAAGCCCACCTGTTCCATCATGCAAGGCCTAAACTCAACCTATTCTATTCTGACTGGGGCCCTGATGTATGGTTTGAGCACTGCCCAGTCTGTCATTCTGCCCTGATGTGTGGTTTGAGCATTGCCTAGCCCGTCATTCTGCCCTTATGTGTGATTTGAGCATTGCCTAGCCTGTCATTCTGCCCTGATGTGTGATTTGAGCACTGCCTAGCCTGTCATTCTGCCCTGATGTGTGATTTGAGCACTGCCTAGCCAGTCATTCTGCCCTGATGTGTAGTTTGAGCATTGCCTAGCCAGTCATTCTGCCCTTATGTGTGATTTCATCACTGCCTAGCCAGTCATTCTGCCCTGATGTGTAGTTTGAGCATTGCCTAGCCTGTCATTCTGCCCTGATGTGTGATTTGAGCATTGCCTAGCCTGTCATTCTGCCCTGATGTGTAGTTTGAGCATTGCCTAGCCTGTCATTCTGCCCTGATGTGTGATTTGAGCATTGCCTAGCCTGTCATTTTGCCCTGATGTATGGTTTGAGCATTGCCTAGCCTGTCATTCTGCCCTAATGTGTGATTTGAGCATTGCCTAGCCTGTCATTCTGCCCTGATGTGTAGTTTGAGCATTGCCTAGCCAGTCATTCTGCCCTGATGTGTAGTTTGAGCATTGCCTTGCCAGTCATTCTATGCAGAAAGCAGCTGCAATATGACTTGCAAGGCAATGCAACAAACACAAACTTCAGCCTTGGATGCCAGTACCAGAATGAAAGCTCATGTTATGACAAACACAAGTATGCAATCAGATTCCTCATCCCCTGTAAATATACACAGAGCAGTCAAGGTCTGGTACAGAACATGGGTTAACATTACACGTGTTTCCATGGCACAACGGTTTGCCAGCAGAAGCAATGGCTCTTGCATTAAGACACTGGACAGAACCACCAAGAGCTTCACAGTCCAACATTCAAAGGCAAGACTTTCAAATGAACAAACATGTATCAATGAGGATATATTATTCTATGTTTAAAGGTGAATTATCAGTTTCTACTGTGAAATTCAAAACTGCTAATTCACTGCAAATCACATGACCTAAACACTGTTGCAACTGCAATGTGAAGCCCCTCCATCAGCGACATTATAAAAATGAAGTCTGTCTCTGTTGTTGTCATTGGCATGTAACAGCGCGCTTGTGGGCAGGCATTTTTCATGACGTCGCAATAGCGACGTCATGAAGAAAATGCCTACCCACAAGCGCGCTGTTACATCCCAATGACAACAACAGAGACATACTTCATTTTTTATATTTATATTCATATTAACATTAATACTAGACTAGAGTTAAATTTGCATGACTATTTGTGCGTAAAAGTTTTGATAGCCACTGCGAAGGACCTTAAAAATGTTTATCAGTGGGAGGAGCTATGGGTGTGGCCAGCCGCTTGTAACATAGCAAAGCAGGCACTGGCACGTGCCGTGCTGTACATGATGTTACCATCGACTGATGAAAACAAAATTTGTCCCTATTCTTTCAATGCTAACAAAAACTCTGAATATAAATATAGTGAATTAACATTATGGACAAAATAATATGTGCGCAAGGATGTTTCATTAAACAGGTTGGAACATGGGCTTAGGGCACATTTTTTGCAATAAATACCCAATTAAACATAGAATAAATGAATATAATAAATAAAATTTTACATAGCTGGAGAGCGACTTACCATTTTTCTCTAACTCAAGATTGCTGTTGGTGGGAAAAATCACTCGCAAAGTTTGGTCACTTGTCATTTTGCTCACCAACAGTCGATCTCTCATGAGAAAAATGGTAAGTCACTCTCCACCACGAAAGAGTCTCTATATCTGTGTACAAAACCAAGCTGAATGCACATTGATGTGGAGGGAACATAGCTCAACAGTACACTCTAGGAACACAGGTGCATTAAGGAATAGACATTGACTGCATCCCACACCATGCAATCTACAGGTGCATTAAGGACTAGACATTGACCGCATCCCACACCATGCAATCTACAGGTGCATTAAGCACTTACACTCTTACATCCCATGAAATTTTCACATTGCAAATGTAAAAACTGTTTTCAGCGACAGGTCACAGTGAACAACCTTTTTTTCTTTTATTTTTTTTTTTTTCGTCACATTAAGGAAAGTAGATATTTGCACTGCATTAGCTGTACATGGAGTGTTTTTCTGGCTATCAGGGCAATGCAGGACCACTGGCTATCAGGGCAATGCAGTCCTACCATCTGGCTATCAGGGCAATGCAGCACAATCTGGCTATCAGGGCAATGCAGCACAATCTGGCTATCAGGGCAATGCAGCACCACTGGCTATCAGGGCAATGCAGCACCATCTGGCTATCAGGGCAATGCAGCACCATCTCAGCCCAGGGCTTTTTCATGCATGAAAAACTCCAGACTGTGGCAGGCATTCTGTTAAGCTTGCGTACTCCAAATAAATTATAAATCAGTAACAGATTACAATATCAACAAAACGTTGAGCATATCTATCTCAGGGACTGCTGGTGCAATTAGCCAAATGCAAATGTTGCATTCATTTGGCTAAAGAAATTTGCAAGTGGCTAATTTAGTTTAACATGAATTAAATAAAAATTAAGTTGAATCCTGCAGTGATTACAGTTTTATTTCCCAATTTGGCCAAGATCTGGCTCTGTTATCTTTAGTACCTGAGTGCCAACACATACATCCGGTTCACCTGTTCAACCAGCAGATCACGGTCTGCATGGCTCCAATGTTGTAGTCTTTCAAAATTTGTACCTTCACTTTGCCAGGGCATCTCAATATTGTTAGAGTGAGGTGAACACACACACACAAATATCGAGAAACAATAACCCCCTCCTTTTCCCTGAGCAGCATCTTAATCAAATATATTAGATAATTTGTTGAACCGCAAGTCATAGATTCACTAGCTTGGCAGTGAAGTGCTGATGCTGAATGTACCGTGTACACGTATGCGTGGGATGTTGGAAATTACCAATTTTGAACAGAGGAAATTATCAACGGAGCCGTGTGACAAATTTCCACAATTAGGTGGGATTTCAAGGTTTCTTCTTTGAAGCAACCCATACACTCACCGAGAAAATAAATATCACTCAATCCATCATTATGTTAAGCAAACCTTTTTTCTCTTCTTTTTTCACGCATAACTTAAAGCACAATTCAGGGAGAGAACCGAGGAGGCAAAACTTCATGATATAAAGATCACTACTGTTCATCATGTCATATATGTACTTGGCATGCACATGTACCTGACAATGACATGTAAACTGTCTTAAGTGGGCACTCTCGGGACTGGGGCAAAGTGCCCACTTCGAGGATGTGCCCACTAAGCACAGCTTCATTGACATGGGAAGTATAGGAAATGGGTCTGGATGAAAGTGTCCATACAGGACAGGTGCCCACTTACAGGAGGTGCCCACTTACAGGAGGTGCTCACTCTGAGGTGCCCATTAAGAGGAGGTGCCCAACTTTGAGCAGGTGCCCACTTAGAGGAGGTACCCACTTAGAGCAGATGCCCACTCAGAGGAAGTATTCAGGAGGTGCCCACTCAGAAGAGGCACCCACTTAGAGGAGGTACCTACTTAGAAGAGGTGCCCACTCAGAGGAGGTGCCCACTAGGAGGTGCCCACTCAGACAGGTTTTACTGTTTTCTGCAAGAAAGTGAAAACCTTTTCTTCGAGAGAAAATGTGTAACTTAAAACCAGCTCTACCAGTAACATGTACAATAAACAAAACACAGAAAATAAGAAGAAAATCCGTGGTAAACAGCCACTCTAATAATTTACAGTCACTTCAAATGGAAACAAAGTAACATTTAATGATATGGACATGCAGACATCCGACCAATTTTCTGTTGCTGGAAGCATAAATTTACCTAACTTTGAAATGGCTATAAAATCTATTGTAAACCTTGGTAATATCACTCCCCATCTGACACATGTTCTATAAAGGTCTTTAAATTAATATTAGGAGGAAATTTGTATGTTATCATGTTTCGAAATGTTAACTTTATTGCTTTAACTTTGCAAGTGTTTACTCACAACAGCAAGGATGTGTCCATGTTGACCTAATGACAGCTGATTGCAACAAGCTTGGATTTGCTTGACCCCTGACAGCAAAAAGCTTGATTTTGACTAACCACTGGCCATTTGACATTGCGAAACGCTCCGTACATCGCCAATGTGACTGGTAACACCAGATGACGGGCCACCTCGGTGGTCGGCCATTGCCCATGCAGATGCTACTGTACCACAAATAAGGTCATTCTGCAGGGCACACATTTCTGACCTCAAGCTTCTTGTGTTTTTTCCAAAAAGGCTACCCACCCCGGGTACCCACCAGTCAGGTGGTACAACACTGTAAGCAATCATATGCACAGATGATGGCTTACAATCACAAAGTACCGTTACCAGCTGTCCACTACATCTATGCCAGCATCCAGCTTTGTTAATCAGTTGTCTCTGGACATTCTATTACACAAGTTGTTACTTTGAGTGCTGTTCTTATTGCTTTATTTTTCACTTGACACATCGGGCTAAAACACATTTCACTTTACCTGTGCAGAGAATATAACAAGCCTAATAACAGGGAATATGATGCTCTAATTTCATTTCCAAGCCCACAGGAATATGAAGACCCAGGAAGCATTGCATCAATATGTCTCCATTCTCTCCTTTGTCATACACAATTACCAACATTCTTGCCCTCACATGCACTGTGCGTCAATCTCTTGTTATTATAGCACAAATCTTATTTTATTTCTCTCATGGATTTGGGTAACACTCATGCCTGTGCATTCTTTTTTCAACTTAAGTAGGCATATATGCTTTCTATCTCGAGTGGAAATATTAATCCGATGTAAAGCCAATTATGCAGAAAGCAGCATAAGGAGCTTCAGCATTCAGAAATCTGACTCTCTCTGTATTTCCCAGAAAGATGAACTAATATTGAGTCAGCATGTCTTAAATAACACCCGAACTGAGATCTACAAACGAGATAACTTAATAGGGACGCATAGATAAGACAGTACACTCTTTGCAGGATAGAACTTTATGAAACTTCAACAGGGTAATTCCTGGTGTTGGGTTCCTCCAAGCAGGAAGATTATCACACCATCACCTGTGGCAGTCTATGGATAATTAACTGAAGAAAATGAAACTCCTGTTTCAAAGGAGCAATTATGCTTGGCTTATTACATTAAAGCGACTTGCATTCTGTTGTGAGAATCACCGCAATCTGTAACATGTTTTATTATTATTCATTCCATACTATGGTCACAGCTCTTGGTCAGTGGTTCTGGCACTGCCTGGCAAGTCATGCTGTAGCTGTCCTTACAGCAGCTGCAGCATGACTTGCCAGGCAGTGCCAGAACCACTGACTTAAGACTACAGGCATATTGATACTTGAACGAATGCTCTTTTCATGAAGAATTTAAATATGCAATTGTTGTCTCAAATCTAGGTAAATATATGGAAAAATCAGGGACCGGTGTGGAATGAGTCAATCATAGAAGCAAACTGGGACAATACTTTCATCCTCATGTTGTTGATGTAAGACGATGTCATGGTGCTCCAATGTCTTCTCAAATGAATGACACAATTATCTTACATTGTAGGGATCCAGTTTTGCATGCAAAAAATAAAATGTCCGATTAAATTATCCGATGAAAGTATCTAAACCATGAGGATATTGAACTTCATACAAATTTCTTGCTTTGCTGACGTACATTCCCAAAATATGATAATTGGATCAGTATTCAGTGGTACCTGCTCCTTTCGCTGACCAACATGGTCACATATGGCAGGTGGTCCTAAATTCCAGGTAAAATTTCCAAGATTACAGATTGCTGTACAATCAGAAATGTCATGAACAAAGCCAGGTGGTCTCCCATGGCAGTGGCCTTAAATTGCAGGTACTTCTGTACACACATACACCCCACACCCACACATACAGTGAAACCTGTCCACATGGGTACTGCCACTAAGTGGACAGTTTTCTTTGGTCTCATTTTGATTTCCTATACTTAAATTCCCAAGTTAATAGACACTTCACCAAGTCGGCACCTGGCTTAATTATAAATGTGGGCAGTGGGCACTAAAATGGACAAATTGAAACCCAACATGGCTAATGGGCTTTGGATGAATACAGGTTTTACAAGATTGCTGATATCGCTCATTAGCCCCTTAAACACAAGAACCTCTTCGTATATGGCCCGGTGACGGTCCTTTGCTCAGTGGCACCTATCTCAGGTGGCCCAGTCCCAAGAGTGGCCACTTAACCCTTTCCCCCTTGAATTAAGACTAAGTCAACAGCTTTCCTTGGCATGGGTTGGGCACTAAGTGCCCAACCCATGCCAAGGAAAGCTGTTGACCTGGGGCATGTGATCTTGATAAGTCTCAGGTTCTTTTCTCAGTCAAATTGTTTTTCATAACTATTGAAATAAGTTGAAAACACTGAAGCAGATGACATTTGACCACCAGCCGGTTTTGGCCAGTTTGAGGGGGAAAGGGTTAAACAGGTTTAGCTGTATACACCTAAACACTCTCAAATAAAAGTAATGTTTGATCTGAGATCATTCTATAAAATTATAAATTTTTAATGTTGGTCCTAAATGTCTTATTGAAAACCCTTGTTCAAAGAGTTAATCAACAGAACAAAGAATCTACAACATTTATTTCTACATCTCTGCATTTGCCTTAGTGGAATACGAGCCTATTCTGGGACTTGTAAATTAATAGCTGCTCCCAGCAACCCTTGTGGTTGTGGCCCCAGCACCAACACTGAGCTCTCACCAGACGCCATAACAAGTCTATAGTGCCTGTGTTAACCATCTTCCTTTCTATCCCCACCTTTTTTCCCTCGTGGTTACAGAAGACTGAGTAACTTAAAAATTGGGCACCAGGTGTCCAATCTGTGCCGAGGACAGCCACATTGGCCTGGGGCATCTGGTTGTCCTGAGTGGTCTCACTAGCCGCTGTATTTACCCCAAACACTTTTCATTATACCAACCTATTTAGCCTGTTACGATATTGACATCCACATGACACATGGTAGCTCTGTACTTCTGGACCTGGTGGCAATAAAGAGTTAAAATATGGCCCTAAATATTTCCCGACTCCAACTTTCACCCTAATGAATCCAAACTGGGAATGTCTCAAGAATCACATCAGAATTGTAAAATCCTGAGGGCACTTAATACTGTTACACAGGATTGTTATGTTTCAATTACTGGCAGTTACCATGGTAACAATCACAATGAAGCCAAAGTAAGACCGACTTTTACAAATGATCACTCATGGCAGTGAGAGCATAGAACCACTTACACATGTCTAGTGCTAGAGTACGATTAGCCTAATCAAAATACTGTACGGTCTAAACCTTGAGCAACGCAAAGCATGGCAAAGAAGGTCCATTCTGCCTACATAGTGTTGATGGGACTGAAAACATAGCTATGTGCTGGCACCACAGTCCAGCTCCCAGCGTTCTACCCCACCACAGTCCAGCTCCCAGAGTTCTACCCCACGACAGTCCACCTCCCAGCGTTCTACCCCACTACAGTCCACCTCCCAGCGTTCTACCCCACGACAGTCCACCTCCCAGCGTTCTACCCCACTACAGTCCACCTCCCAGCGTTCTACCCCACGACAGTCCACCTCCCAGCGTTCTACCCCACAACAGTCCACCTCCCAGCGTTCTACCCCCACTGCCTTGTGCCTTGATGTGCCTGCAACATTTTTTACTGGTAACTCATATCATTCTTGACTTTTTTTTGCACCTTCACATAAAACTGAATATACTGTAGCAGCACATAAATTCCTTGTACATTCACATTAAACTGAATACATGTGAGCAGCATATAAATTTCTTGTATATTTGCATATAACTGAAAACACTGTAGCACCATATAAATTCCTTGTACATTCACATAAAACTGAATACACTGTAGCACCATATTGTCAAATTCATCATACAAAGAGCTTGAAATCAAGTACATGTACCAACATCATGCCTGGTCCCAAGCCAGGTTTTTCCACATTGCCCAGCAAGTCATACTGTAGCTGCTGCTAGGACAGGTGTAGCATGACTTGCCAGGAGATGACAAAACTGCTCATCAAGGTTTTCCTCAGGGTAGCATGGAATACATTTTCATTGAAGAAAATGTGGCTAGAATTAACCTTTTCCTCTTTATTACCAGTCAAAACTAGCTGCAGGTAAATGTCATCTATACAACGATTGAAAAAAAACCCCAGCATTCTCAATGAAACAAGAGGCTCATGAGCCTAATACTCCACTGACATATGATTTGATGAACATCACAAAAAATTCATTTTCTGAAATAAGTTCCCTCCATGACCCTGAGAAATTAGTTAAGGTCATCAATGTGATGTAACATCAAACTAACACATGAACACACTTCCGTGATACATTTGGTACCTTTCCCCTTATTCTTTATCAACATATGGAATTCTGTGTCCTCTTCTTAAGCGCTTAATGACCTTGACAAATAGGTCAGAGAAAAGCAATTGGCCAACAGGCTCACCAGCCTATATGAAGGCCTCTTGTACAAGTGCAAGTTTTGCTGTTCGATCTCGATTTATTATGTCATGGACAGCACATAAAATTCATTTTCTGATATGCATTCCCTCTGTGATCTTGAGAAAGTAGGTCAAGGTCACCCACATTATGTAACATCCAACTTCTGTACATGATATACATTTGTGGCCCATTTTTTGTTAGCCTTCTCATTTCGCAACATGTCAAATTTAGTGCCCCTTACTGCATGCTTAATGACCTTGAAAAATAGGTGACAAGCCACATAATTCACTGCACGTCCCAACAATAACATCTCTTGTCTCAAAACTTCATTTGAACTGGGCAGTCCTTGAGCGACATGGCCTGACTGAGGTCTGTCTACAATGATTTAGCCAACAAGACACAGCATACAATAAGTTTAGCAGGCATCTCACAGAACTGGGTACAGCTGTATTGTTTGAAATACATGTACAGCCATTTTAACCTAGGCTGCCTTACTGATGAAATTTGTATGCAACTTTTTCCCCACCGAAGATAAAATGTGTCAAGTGCAATAAGTGTCATGCTCTTTTGTTTTCTGTTATCAACAATAACATGCCACTAGTCCCCAGCTTTCCTTGGTGCACTTTGGACACAACGCCTACACAGTGTACAGATGACAGCTGTTCACCAAGTGTACGGATGACAGCTGTTGACTCCAGAGTGTATGGATGACAGCTATTGACTCACAGTGCACCAATGACAGCTGTTGGCTCAGTGCATGGATGACAGCTGTTGACTCAGTGTATGGATGATAGCTGTTGACTCAGTGTATGGATGACAGCTTTGACTCAGTGTATGGATGACAGCTGTTGAATCAGTGTACCAATGACAACTGTTGACTCAGAGTGTATGGATGACGACTGTTGACTCGGAGTGTATGGATGACAGCTGTTGACTCAGAGTGTATGGATGACAACGGTTGACTCAGTGTAGTAATGATAGCTGTTGACTCAGAGTATGCATATGACAGCTGTTGACTCAGTGTATGGATAACAGCTATTGATTCAGTGTACGGATGACAGATGTTGACTCAATGTATGGATGACAGCTGTTGATTCAGTGTACGGATGACAGCCGTTGACTCATTGTATGGATGCCAGCTGTTGATTCAGTGTATGGATGACAGCTGTTGACTCAGTGTATGGATGACAGTTGTTGACTCAGAGTATGGATGACAGCTGTTGACTCACAGTGTATGGATAACTGAGCTGTTGACTCAGAGTGTATGGATGACAGCTGTTGACTCTGTGTATGGATGACAACTGTTGACTCAGTGTATGGATGACAGCTATTGACTCAGAGTATGGATGACAGCTGTTGACTCAGTGTACGGATAACTGAGCTGTTGACTCAGAGTGTATGGATGACAGCTGTTGACTCAGTGTATGGATGACAGTTGTTGACTCAGAGTATGGATGACAGCTGTTGACTCACAGTGTACGGATAACTGAGCTGTTGACTCAGAGTGTATGGATGACAGCTGTTGACTCTGTGTATGGATGACAACTGTTGACTCAGTGTATGGATGACAGCTGTTGACTCAGAGTATGGATGACAGCTGTTGACTCAGTGTACGGATAACTGAGCTGTTGACTCAGAGTATATGGATGACAGCTGTTGACTCAGTGTACCAATGACAGCTGTTGACTCAGTGTATGGAGGACAGGTGTTGACTCAGTCCCTAACAGGTTCAGTCAAACATTGCACAAAGCAATTTGCCAAAATGTCTGAATGAAATTGTAATTTAATTCCACTGGGCATATCATTGTATACATGTAGAAACAATTGTATCCCTTCATACAAGTTTAAAAGGGCAATTTTTGTCCAAGTATATAGTAGTCTCTCCTTTGAAAGACCACTCCTTTGGGAGACCATCTCCTTTGGGAGACCACCTCCTTTGGGAGACCACAGTTGTCAGGTCTTTCTGTAGTACTTTTCATGTTATTTATACCTCCTTTGAGGGACCACCTGTTTTATGTGACTGCCTTATGGCTGGCACTAGGGATGGTCTCTCAAAGGAGGTACAACTGTACAGCATTTTCAATGCTGAAAACCCTGGTGACAGTGGTCTCTGACCATGGAGCTTGCCTTCATGTATACTTGTAACATAACAAGTCAGTGACAAAAGCTGACAGGAAACCATGATGGACTTGCGGTGACAGCAAAATATGGAGGCATAGTGTGCTTGACAGGCAAGAACTGGTCCTGCCCTATGGAGTCTGTCCCCGCAGTCTTCCTGCAAAGGAGACTCAGTGGAACTTATGGTCTCTCTGTGACCATTGCCCAAGAGGCCAGATGCCTCAAAGCGGGTACACCACAGGTCCCCTGAGTACCGTATATGTGAGCATCAACCTGCCCCAGAAATATGTATGGTCTACAAAAAGTGAATCAGATTAATCTGCAGGGGCTATTCTTGCATTAACCTAGCAACCTGCCATCTCCAATATCCATAGAAAATAGCTGCACAAAACAGCACACAATGTTATGGAGCAGAGCCCCAGGGCAAAATGATTCATTCAACGATGCAGCTGTATCTGTCTTGCTTGTAACTCTCACTCGTCTGGCGTCAATGTGGCTGTCTCCAGCAGTGCTCTGGGAACAATTACAAATATGATACAAAGTACAATGTACATCCATAATGCCAAACAGTGGCACTGCAAATGTACCTTGAATCAATTTTTTCTTTCCTGACAAGAATGACTTCTATTGCATGAGTCATAAATATGAGGAAGACGGAAGCTTGACAGTATCAAGGCATTTTGAATCGTCTAAGGTGTCATATGGGGTATCTGATGTTATATGGGGTATCCGGTGTCATATGGGGTATCTGATGTTATGTGGGGTATCTGGGGTTATGTGGGGTACCTGGGGTTATATGGGGTATCCGATGTTATGCGGGGTATCCAGTGTTATATGGGGTATCTGATGTTATGTGGGGTATCTGGGGTTATATGGGGTATCCGGGGTTATGTGGGGTATCTGAGGTTATGTGGGGTAGCTGGGATCACTTTTGTGAAAGGGTTTGCCCTGTGGCCCTTTTATCTGATCGTCTCACCTTTCCCCCTTAAACCAACCAAAACCGGCTGGTGATCAACTGTCCTCTCCTTCAGGGTTTTCAACTAATTTCAAGATTCATGAAAAATAATTTGACTGATTGTAGGTGAGACCTATCAAGATGATATGTTCCAGGTAACAATTTTTCCTTGATGTGCCCAACCTACAGCAAGGAAAGCTGTTGACTCAGTTTTAATTCAAGGGGGAAAAGATTGAACAAAACTTAAAAAGCCACAAAACTCGTTGCTTGGTGTCTGAGTCCCTGGCATGCACCCTGAACTCCTCCCACTGCTTGGTGTCTGAGTCCCTGGCATGCACCCTGAACTCCTCCCACTGCTTGGTGTCTGAGTCCCTGGCATGCACCCTGAACTCCTCCCACTGCTTGGTGTCTGAGTCCCTGGCATGCACCCTGAAGTCCTCCCACTGCTTGGTGTCTGAGTCCCTGGCATGCACCCTGAACTCCTCCCACTGCTTGGTGTCTGAGTCCCTGGCATGCACCCTGAAGTCCTCCCACTGCTTGGTGTCTGAGTCCCTGGCATGCACCCTGAACTCCTCCCACTGAAATCACCTTCAGCTTAGCTATGCTAAAAAGACAAGATGACGGAAGACTGAAGACTGAGGGTTTCTTATCATTCTGGTCAGAAATATATCAACTCACTCCATGATTGTTTTATCAACTTACAGAAACATGACACGGATCTAGCCTACAACTTTGGTTCACAGTTCACAGTTGGATGCGGTTATGTAACAAACCTACAAACTGAAGTTGAAATGGTACCTCTATATTTTATAGTTTTGAAATTATTCAAGATTCAGATTTTGTATATTGAAAATTCGCCTTATTAGCATCAATTAAAATTCTACAACTTTGGTTCATGGTTCATTGGATGCGACTATGTCACACACCTATGTCACAAACCTATGTCAAACACCTATGTCACACACCTATGTCACAAATCTATGTCAAACACCTATAAAGTAAAGTTGAAATGGCACCTCTATCTGAAATAGTTTTGAAGCTTTTCAATATTTAAATTTTGTGTGTTAATTTAATTTTCATAAATTAAAATGGTACAAGTTTGGTTCATTGGATGCAAGAATGTCACAAACCTAAAAATTGAAGTTGGAATGACAGCTCTATCTATAATAGTTGAAGCTATTCAAGATTTAAATTTTGCATTTTCACCTAATTTGCATGAATTAAAATTCTACAACTTTGGTTCATGGTTCATTGGATGTGGCTATGTCACAAAAGCAGAAACTGAAGTTGAAATGTCATCCAGAGCTATCTATGAAAGCTTTGGAGATATTCAACTTTTAAATTTTTCAATGCCCCTAATTAGCGTAATTTAAAATTCTACAGCTTTTCTTCACTGCCCATTAGATTTGCAGGTGTCACAAACCTACATACCTACAATGAAATTTTGTGTCTACATACAATAGTTTGGAAGATATGGAGCTTTTAAAATGTTAATTGGCTCTAATTTGCATATTTTAAACTAATAGCTATTCCAAATAATATGAACAATTTCACTGGTATGTCAGTCACCATGGCAAGTTGGTGGTTTAATAGTGCCCATAAGACTCCAGAAAAATTTGGTTGTAAAGAAGAAAGAAAGAAAAAAGAATTCCTCAAAAAACAGAAGGTCTGGGTTTGCACCTAGACAAAAATATAATCTGATGACCATCACCAAAATAAATTTCCTGAAATGCATTCCCTCCATACTCCAGAGAAATTAAAATGGAACCATAAATTCCTAGGTGTACAAATATCTACCTGCAGTAATCTAGCATGACTTAATCAGGTAGCTAGGCACCCATAACACACCCAGACAGTACAAATGATACAATGTATTGTGCCTGAACAAAGGAAACAGATTCCAGATTTTACATTCATAATCCTTTTTAATGACATCTGGAACAACTTGGAAGTTTGATGAAGACATTTGTCAACTGTATGGTTTCCTAGTATCTGAATGATAGTGTGCATTGATTTAAAAAAGAAAAGCAAAAACTAAGTAACTGAAGACAGAAAGTTTTCTTTCAACAAGCACAAAAAAGGTGCATGGTCCAATGCTCTGCTGACATATAAACTGATGACCATCATGAAAAATTCATTTACTGAAATGCATTCCATGACCCTGAGAAAATAGGTCAACGTCATCCATAGACCTTGAAAAATAGGTCAGAGTTATCCAAAATTTCACTCAATTTGATCATTGGCCTAATGCATATTTGGGGTAAATTTGGAATTTCCAGCTTCATCAATAATGAATTTACTATACTTTTCATCCTATAATGCTAGTTCCACTTACTACCACCAGAGGTGCCACCATGACTCCAAATGTCATAGACTTTTGTCTGCTTTATATTCCGGTAATGGAATGGATGAACTGATGGACACATGAATGGACAGACCGACAGACTGACTGATGGACAGACTGACAGACTGACTGATGGACAGACTGACAGAATGACAGATGGACAGACTGACATACTGACTGATGGACAGACTGACTGATGGACAGACTGACAGAATGACAGATGGACAGACATGAGTGATCACTGAATACAGTACATGTACTGGATTAAATACAAGGAATTTGGCTGTGTTGATTATGGCATTCACCCATGCTGGCCTCTATTGAACTATTCTTTTCAGGAATGGAAATTTGGTGCAGTTGGTATGTACATTTTCCATTTCCAACTGGGTGATTGGTGCTGGTTAAAGACCAGGCCATTCCATGGTCACAAACATAAGCTTAACCTATGGTCAGTAGAGCTTAAAATATTTCTTTTTTAAAATACAAACAAAGGTTTCCATAGGTATTTGAGGACACTATGCTGAGAAACCTGCAGTAATTTTGTAACTCATTCCATACCAGTCCCTGATTTTTCAGTATATTTACCTAGATTTAAGACGACAATTGCATATTTAAATTCTTCATGAAAAGATCTTTCGTTCAAGTACCAACATGCCTATAGTCTTAAGTCAGTAGTTCTGGAACCGCCTGACAAGTCATGCTGCAGCTACCGCAAGAGCAGCTGCAACATGACTTACCAGGTAGAGCCAGAACCACTGACCAAGGCCTGTCACCATAGTGTGGAATGAGTGAAGCATTGTCTGAAAAATATGCATGGAGGCATAAAGATGACAATTATGAACATTAGAACTATAGCACTCCTCATAGTGCCTTATTAATAACCTACAGTCCCTCAAGCCTTTTAATAAATTAACGGAAAGCATGATTTACCTGCAGATTTATGTCTGCCACACCACTGATATTCCTGATCTGTTCACTGGACAGCCCAAATTTTCTGATTCCATAATTTTTTTTTTATATATACATACATATATATATATTGGACATTCACCATTTACCACCATCATTTAATTTCTTATAATTATATTAGGATCCATAACTTTGATAGAAATTTAGAGACTGAGGTCACACTTACATAAATAATGCATGCCCAAGGCATCATATAGGAATAAATAATTATAGAATATACACCACAACAGAGACGTTCACTGTGTGGATCACTTTTGGTAAATCTGATGACGCATGTGGCAGTTTCCACTACATCAGCTAGTTACCTGGGAGGAAAAGTGCTGTTGGTCATTAACTCTAGGTCCAATATAACCTATGACACCATGTCCAATATAACCTATGACACCATGTCCAATATAACATATGACACCATGTCCAATATAACTTTTGACACCATGTCCAATATAACCTGTGACACCATGTCCAACATAACCTGTGACACCATGTCCAATATAACCCATGACACCATGTCCAATATAACCCATGACACCATGTCAAATATGACCTATGACACCATGTCCAATATAACCTATGACACCATGTCCAATATAACATATGACACCATGTCCAATGTAATTTTTGACACCATGTCCAATTTAACCTGTGACACCATGTCCAACATAACCTGTGACACCATGTCCAATATAACCCATGACACCATGTCCAATATAACTTATGACACCATGTCCAATATAACCTATGACACCATGTCCAATAGAACCCATGAAACCATGTCCAATATAACCCATGACACCATGTCCAATATTACCCATGACACCATGTCCAATATAACCTATGACACCATGTCCAATATTACCCATGACACCATGTCCAATATAACATATGACACATTGTTGAATATAACCCATGACATCATCTTTAATATAATTTAGTATTTGAATGTTGTGTTCTTATGTGGTTGAAATCACCAAATTTTATTTGACCACTTACGTGATCACTTGGAATTTCCCGCAATTTAATAAGCCTTATTAGTGAATCATATGCCACATACAGATCGAGTGCTTTAGTTAGGAAAATTACTGACTACGACACCAACACACTCAACATCAAGAGAATAAATAACCTGGAAAAACAAGAACATAGCAGGACATATCCTGCTTACTGTTAACAATGTTTTTATGACCAGAATAAATTAAAAGGACAATAATAATGCCATTCCAGCTGGTACAGTTTTTGTACAGATATGGCTGTGTTGACAACATTAATACACCTGCTTGAGGTACTCTCTCTGTAGCAAATGTAGGGCCCTAGGGGATGAGAGGCAATGTGGCTCAGTATAGTGTAAATACAAAGGAACTGCACCATGGACCCCACGAAACCATTGAAACCACCAGCCTACACTAAACCACCAGCCTACACTACCACTGTGACTATGTTATTGTCTTCTTCAAATTTCAACATCCTAAATTTTTTAAAGTTGAAGTACAAAGTACCTTTGTGTCATCTGAGGCCATACATAAATATTGCCATGACACACATATGACAGGTCTATACAATATATGTAGGCTTTCTTAAATAGTAGGGACAATACATGTAGGCTTTCTTTAATAGTAGGCCTACAATACATGTAGGCTTTCTTTAAGAGTAGGCCTACAATTCATGTAGGCTTTCTTTAATAGTCGGCCTACAATACATGTAGGCTTTCTTTAATAGTCAGCCTACAATACATGTAGGCTTTCTTTAATAGTAGGCCTACAATACATGTAGGCTTTCTTTAATAGTAGGCCTACACTACATGTAGGCTTTCTTTAATAAATCTTGAAAAATTGGCGATATTGCAAGTTTTTAGAATAAAATGAAGCTTTATAAAAAGTGAAGTTCTTTATTAACTATAAACATTTGTAATTTTTTTCACCAAGACTTAACATTTCCTGCAACATACTGAAATTCAGAATATCTTATTCTGGGGTGCACTTTCAGGTCCATTGGATTATGCAAGACCCCTTTATAATAAATGGGCAGATCTGTTATATCCATTCTTTATGCATTTATCATATATGCACTGACCTTTGCCAGTTAAACAAATAACCTTGGCATTTATGCACATATTTCATCCACTACATATATACCGCCCTTTTAAACTCAACAAATTTGTGTCTATTTGTTACAAATTTGACCCTCCATTACTAGCAGGCCACATTGTGTAGACTTCTTCTCGATCCACATAGACACGGAAAGGGACTGAAGGCTGAGAGTAAAGTAGGCATGTTACAGGGAAGCGGCCAGCTTATGTATAAAGCTGGCACCCACTGTCCACCACATTGATTTTACCAACACAAGATGCAGCCTCTACTTTGTCAATTGAGACTGCAGTAGGCTGTCACAGTCAGGACATCAGCCAGTGAATTCCCCATACGATGCTCTGTATGTAGCGATATTCTGTGCAGCAACCTCTCCATATTGTTGGGTTCTCTTACTGCTGATGAAAAATCTTGCAGAATGGACCACCTGAGAGACAGGGTATTGTGAACTGGGGACAAGTTTCCATGTTTAAGTCTGCGGTGGTCCTCATAAAATTATACACTGCTAGGCAACTGCAGCTATCGACCAAATCAAACTGTTACGACAAAATTAAACTGTGACAAGTCCATCCCCATCCCACTGTGATGTAATTTGGACAGACATTGCTTGATTGAATTAGGCTCATCACTCAATGCATATTATGCATACAGGACTTATAGGAGGCTACAGAATATGCCACCATCAGCAATGATTGAATGCTAGTCACTCTATCAAATATTCTGACCATGTCATACCTGTGGATGACAGAGTCTCAGGGCATATGGGGTTAATACCACCAGGTCAGACTATTTATGTAATGTACTAAGCTTATATACATGTCTGTAAATTGACTGTATGTACTTTGAGAATCAGATCCAATGACTTATGGTGAAGCATGCAAACTTTTTCCTAGCAATGTGTATGAGCATTAGCATCTCTGCCGCGTCACTCATAACACAATGTCTTAGCGTTAAATCAATGTATCACCTGTTAGTGTCCTGACAGTTGTGCCAAATTTGATTCAGCAATGTAACCCCATTCAGACACACATGAGCAGCTTTAACTATACAGTGGAACCTCATTAATCTGAACACCTTTGTACTCCAGTGAACTGCTCAGATTAATGAAGCATCTGGATTACTGAATCACTATCACTTGTTCAAAATGAACAATTCTGTTCCAGAAGTGTTCAGATTAATGAGACATACAGATTAATGAGACATATGGATTAATGAGGTCTGTATTAATGAGGATCCACTGTATATGCAAAATCAGAAATTTTTAATGCTGACAAAAATTGGTATACTTCTCCTTAATTAGCACTTGACAGAATAAAGTAACATTACAGAAGCAAATTAATTAGCTCTTGACCCAGTCTATGGAAGGAGGTGCAGGCTGAGACTGAGTGAACTGGCTGTACGTATAATACCTACTGCTGGGCCATACTCCAGCTGCCACACAGGCCACTACATGGATGGCTACTGCCCTACTTAAGGAGAAAATTAATTAGGTCCAGCATAATTAATTTTCACCTCTTATGGTATATAGGTGCTAATTTTCTCAAAAATAAGTGTTGCTTATGTAAAGAAGTGGAAAAAATGCTACAAGTAAAGAAAATTTTGCTACAAAGATTTTCAGCAGGCCAGCACTGATCTATCATTACCATCCTTGTCAATATCAAATCAACAACAGTCTTTCATGTCTGTAATTTTGTTACCACATCAACATCAGCAATCATGGGTGTCAGTCTTCATTGACAGATTGATCATCTACAATCTGCCAGCTGAGCAATATGTGTTGCCATGGTGATTTTTCAACACAATTCTTTTGACACGGTATATCGTGACATTTCTCCAAACTTACATCTCACTTCCCAATTATATATCACTGATAGAACCATCTAACATTGATCAACAAAAATACTGGCCAAACCAGTCTGACCTTAATGTGATGTTATGTTTATAAATCTTGTTTCATTATTCATCAAAAATTACAAATTTAAAGAATTTGTGGACCATAACTGGTTTATTTGGCAATAAAATGCAAATTATTCGTCATTGAGTTACAGTAGTGCCTATGGAGTTCGTCACTGGTTCTGAAAGCAAGCCAGGAGGCTGTTCCAGCCCATAAACAGCTCAACAATGATGTACCCTTACAGGGGGCATATCCTTGTATCAAACCGGCAAAATGTGCTGCTCTTGAAAATAAACCACTTGTGGATAATTTTCCAGAAAAGTGACAGTGATGTCAAGATATCCACTCAGCCTGAAAGCATCAATCAGAATGCACCCACCATGGACCATGCTTATCACTGCTGTCTACCTATAACAGGTCCAGTTATTTTGGTGGGAAATTAAAACTATACATGGGTCATACTAACTGTGAAGTTAAAGTACATGTACTACTTAGCACGGCTTACCAAATATTATCAAAAAAAGCCACTGACCCATGCCTTAGGAATGACACTGGAGCTATGTTTGGGGAATAAACTATCTAGAAGAGTACATACTATTTTTGCTGCACCAGTCCTCCGGGATTTCTGTTTGATATTTTACCTGTACTTACCTTTTGTTCTACCTTATTTGTCCAGACATTTATATCCTATTTATAAAAGCAAATTTTTAGTTGCCAAATGGGAGAGTGCTTTGAAATTTTCTCTTGCCCTGATTGGAATTTCACTTTTTCTGGACAAGCAGACATGTGAACTGATAAGAGTGGGCAAATCATTCAACACAGACTTCACAAACTATCTTAAGCTGCCCCCCCCCCCTCCCAACACAGACTTCACAAAAGTGACTGCATGGTTTTGAATTGATGAAAAACCACACAGGCAGGCACGCACACACACACACCCTTGCCCCATAATGCAAAACCCACGGACCAATGAGACAGTATCCACCGTAAAGTGAAATTCCTTCCAGCAGAATGCACTTTATATTTCAGACCCACTCCTCTCCCTCCTCTCCAATGAGAGGCTGTGTGGACTGAAAAACCTCATCAGTAATTCAAACACCTTCAAATCATTTTTGTGACATCCGACTTGTTTGACCAAGATTTGCCTGTTTCACCAACCCCGACAGTGAACGGTTGAGTTTTGCTGGCCCCTGGTTTACCTAGCCAACTCTTGGTCCAAAAGAACTGCAGCCACTTGAGGGTCTGGTTATGCAGGCAACAACTATCCCTAAGTGCTGTCACAGGGCTGTGCAGGCAACAACTATCCCTAAGTGCTGTCACAGCAAATACACTCTTCACTCAGGTGTTTGAAGGAACTAACCTCATGGGAAACCTGACACCCCCATTCTAGTGGACTCTTGTGAATGTGTTACTGTCCACTACTGAAAAACTGTGCCTACAAACATGTGCAAGCAAAGTGAAAACAGAGCTCAAGATGTCTACAAATAGCATGCAGTGCTCAGCTTCCAATTGCGTTTATGTCATTTGCCAAACCCAGAGGAGACTCAGTGACATGGTTACACAAAGTAAAACCAACAGTAGCACAAAACCCGGAGGAGACTCAGTGACACGGTTACACAAATTACAACTAACAGTAGTACAAAACAGGTGCCCTGGCTGCAAATGTCAGCAACCGTCTGTGGCTTGGTAACCCCACAGACCAACGTGGGAGGCCATGACGGAGCACTCTGGCATTGGAGCCTGACAGCAGGTTAATGCCTGACTGCGGGTTTATCCCAGGTTTATGCAGAAGTAATTACACTTGGCTCCGTGTGATATTGACGAACTAATGTCAGTTTGATGAATTTTCACGAAAATTACAATTTTCCAATCCCACAGCATCTCCAGATCTATACACACTGTATTTTTAGCTCCTTAGATTTATAATGGGACATGGAAATAGATTTTGATATATTTATTGTATTCTTAGTGGCTTGCAAAATTAAATTCTTGAGAGCGTATCAGCCAATAGCTGACTCAACAAGATATGGTCCAAAGCACTTGATAGCCCTCGGCAAACCCAAATATCTACTAAGGAATCTACAGTTTATTTTGAAAAAAAAGGAAAAGAAATCAAATAACCAGAGCAAAAGTGACACCCTTGATTTCCAAGTAACCTCTATTTTGATTTGGTGCCATACTAATGTATAAATTTGGCAACCAAGATGACTTTGGTGAGACGAAAAGCATGTCGCATGCTAAGGTTTGACCTTTCAGGGTCACTGAAGATCAATTTTAATTACAGCAAAAGAAATACCACACATACTTTCCCATTGATGTTACATAGTATTAGTAATTACACGTCTATATACTACAGCCAACATGTACAAGAAAAAACCCCCAAACAACTGGATATTTTGGCATCAGTTTGACAGTTCACACTCATCCAAGATCAAATTTAAAAACAACAAGGGGAGCCCACACATACTTTTCTATTGATGTTCAACAGTAACCATCGGCTTATGATCAACCAAACCCAAGACATACACAGAAAATAAGCTTTGCTCTGTCAAAAGAAGGTCAAAAATAGGTCAAGGCCTTCCACTTTTGAACAGACTTCTTATGTTTTGTAAGATGTGCTGGTAGAAATATGGTGAACTTGGTTTGAATCTTGGCCATGAATAGCATTTCACACAGGACTATGCAAAATATATGACCTTCAAATCAGGTCAAAATAGGTCAAGGTCATCCACTTTCAATTGGTAGTGTAAGATATAAACTGTTAAATCATCCTAGACAATTGGTCTATGGTAATTTGAATTTGCAGAGCCCCATCCATTTGTTCATAGACCCACCTGGATATATATATTTATATATATATATACATATATATATATATATATATATATATATATATATATATATATTGCATGTGGTGCCATGTACTACTGCTCCCTACCGACTGCTAATCTGAAACAATACATGGCATCACATGCAATATGTCCTTTATGTTACAGACTTGGGTCCTTTGAAAAAATGGGGGGGGGGGTGCCCTTATTAGGGAGTGTGCACTTATTAATATTAGGATGAATACGGTAGGCGGAGCTTCTTTACTTCACAGCAAAATTAACAAGAAGTTAATGCAGGGTTTTCAAATTTTATTTGATTAAAAACTGAAACTTGGGTCACTCCAGACTTGATTACGTAAATGTGACAGCTCTGGCTGGTGAGGAATATGTGCACTTGTCATCATGTACTATTGATTTTCTGGTCATGCACTATTGCAAAATAGTAATTCCTTGACAGAGGGCCTTCGGACAATCACAGAAGAAGCTCCACTTATATATATATAGGGTGTGAAATTACAAAACAAGAAAAGGCTTTAAAACAAAGTATTCAATGTGTTAGTAATGCAATAGTAGGAAGAGATGCCATCAGCACAGACTGACTTGTTATCACAACACAGCTACCACAATGTACACTTTGACTGTTATGTCTTTTGTTGCTTTATTAATATTAACTAATAAGTTCATTTTATTTTACCTGTGTAAAATATGGCAGTTTATTGGACAATAATATTTGAATTTTCAATTACAAATGTATCTCCGACCAGCTATCTGTCTACTGCTAATTTTGCACACTGAATAGGATTGCCTTGAATCTGTTCACAGTTACAGTGGTATCATTACTTTTTACACTTAATTTACACTCAAAATTATAGGTCACGAAATAAGTCTAGGTCATCCACTTTCGATACGCTTCTGAAGTCCCAAAGGAGCATAGTTGGTATACCCATGGTGAACAAGACTTCCATCTGTCAAGAGTTGGAGTGGTATTGAAGTTCGGATGAACAGACGGACGAAGGGACAGAAGGATGGAAAAACGGACAGTCAAGGTAACAACTACCCCTGCCCCTTCAGCCAGCGACCAAAGTTGTAAAAATGCAATTTCAGAATCAGTCTTTGTCGTAGGTTTACATTTCAAAATAAAAACCAACTGTGTCCACACCAGACTTTCCTTTTTGCCCTCCATTCTGCTCGCCATGGCTTGTTCTTTCAGCCTTGTGAGCATCAAAGCTGCAGTGGCTTATCTTGTGTCATTTCGCATTCTGAAACTGCATACATGTAGAATACCTGAAGAAGTCTATTACAGATGAGAAACAACAAATCCAAGCTATATTGGTAGAAAACTTGTCCATCTGTACAAAGGAAATTAGAAAGTCGATACTGTAATTTCCACAGCAATGCTTCAACATCAGAGCCCACAATGATGAATGGCCATAAACTGTGTCTTCCATTTACCACTTGTAGCATCAACCTGGACCCAGCAGGATGGACTTGTCAATGAACCCATGATGATTGGCGAGACAGAGAATTTCCATTCACTCACAACACATGCATTAGGTCACCCCTAAAAAGATGTGTGGGATATGCATGTACAGTGGAACCTGTTTTGAGAGACCACTGTAATGGAAGACCACCTGCCCTTTAAGACCATATTTTCGAAGTCCCTTTTGCTATTTTTTGCATGTTATTGCACCTCCATTGAGAGACCACCTGCCTCATGTGACCACTTTTGGCCTGTCCTAAGGGCGGTCTCTCAAAACAGGTTTCACTGTATACATGTATAGGGGCAAAATCACACCAGGTGACCAGGATTTCTTTTTTCTTAGTGGTTAACTGTCTAATACATATACATTTACTGCATCAGCAATCTTGTTGCTTTAAACGCTGTTTTCCTGTTTAATATGCTTCAGCATATGTCCAGTATATCGGTCAATCTGGCATGTACTTCTCTGTTACCATTCATCTACATATGTGATATGATATATGACGTACATACACAAATTCAAACTCACGAATCTTTAAAAAAATTGGCAGGCCTACACCAATTGTGATGATCAGGTAGAGCTACCTGTGACGCATTTTATTTGCAAGGCTTGTACTGTTTGTACCATATATTTCTAACATTTGGCAGCGCCATAAATGACCTATACCATTGAAATCTCCTGCCCCAAAGTAGTCCAAAACCACATTCAATTAATTTTTTCCACAGTTTTTATTTTGCCACATCTCCGTCACTATTTGCATCTCAAAAAAAAAAAAAAAAAAAAAAATTGACCCCAAAAACTTTCTACCGTTGTTCTAGTGACCTACTTTCCGGGTCACTGTGACCCAGATTTGCAGGAAATCAGGTCATACTGTCACTTTGGGATTTTTTACCACCACTCGACAACCTACTTATGGAAACCTTGGTGCTCTCATCACATCTTGTCCATTGGAACATATGGGTTCTGAGTCAGAAGTCATCGTCATATGGCCATTTTGTTTTTTTTTAAATATTGGCTATTTTTGAAAATTTGAATTTTGTGCACACAGAATCTCAGAAAGCGTAAAGCCCGCTACGGTGTCCTTGCACCAAGTGGTGTGATTTATACTGAAGTTATGCATCTGATATTTGGTTAGTGACCTTGACCTACTTTTCTGATCAGCTGGCCATGTTGAAAAATATCTGGGTTTTTTTAAATAACTGTAAACCTATCAACTGATTTGAATGATGTTGAGCTCTATGGGATAGCTGCTTTCCGGGCAGCTAGGGACCTACCCCGTCAAGTATGAAGGTCAAAGTCATAAAGCCCTTCAAAAAAAAAAATCTGTTTCTATGCAAAAAAAAAAAAAAAAATGTATGCGCAAAATCTCAGAGACAGCTGGGGCCTGCAAGTAGTCATCCGTGATTTCACTATGTGATTTGTCACCTTGAGCTATATCGTCAAGGTCATGACCTTTTCCAGTTTTATTTTTCGTTAACATATTCAGAAGGTCAAAACTCTGAGTTGCCAATGACCTTTGGAACACTATTAGCCCATGTTAAAACCCCTTCTATCCTGTCAGATAATGCATTCAATTTGTGACCTTGACCTAATTTTAAGGTCATCATTACCTACATGTACTTATGGAAAACACGCGTTAGGCTATATCTCGAAAAGAAATCAATGAGTTTGAGCGATGTTAAGTTTGCTGCATAGCTAAACTCTAGGCCTAACTGTGCAAATTTACACATCACCCTGAAAGATCAAAAGTCAAAGCCATTTGGCTAACTGAAGATTTTCAACCTGACATAACTTGCTCAACTTACGTCACTTTTTACCTGATTTTCACCATGTTTGGCTTCAATTGTAGGAATTTTAACAGAAGCCTCTTTTGTGCACAAAATTTGACCTTTAAGACAAGGTCATCCGCTATCTTGACATATTCAACTGGCCATGACTCAATTTTCATCTAAGTATGATTTGGTTGGGTTCCATGCATAGGAAATGCAATAGCTCACACATCTATAATTAACTTATGACCTTTCAAGGTCAAGGTTATTGACTCTGAAAAATTTTCATTTTGCCATGACTTGATCAATCTTTATCCCATTTTGTTCAAGTTGGGCTCAAAATGTGCAAAATGTATCGCCGCACAATTTTGTAATTTACATGTGACCTGTATAGGTCAAAGGTCAAGGATGCAGATGAAATTACATTGAAAACATGTTTATATTATTTTGCTCTACACTCAATTTTGGTTAGGAGGCATATGCATGTGTCAGGAAAAGTGCATGACAATTACAAAACAAGCCCTGAAGAGAGATTTAGAGAGAAACGGGAAAAATGGCCATGCTCATTTATGGCAGGAAATTATAAAGGGAATTTTGAACAAAAGTGTACCCTAATTTTAACATTTTAAAAATTCTGGGGTGATGAAAAGAATTTTGATTAAATTTGGACCTTGACCTTTGGCCTGGGCCACTGACCCCACTACTCAGGTCAACATACACACAGGTAAAAGGGCAATTCCTGGTTTTATTAGTTTTGTATAAAGGGATGAACACATCATAGTCTCTGGACGTCCCAAGGATACGAGGGAATTGTTCAATTTACATGGTCTCACACACTAAGCACTCTTATATCAGGGTGATCTCTTTGGAGGTGGAGCACTGTTCATGCCTGCATCATGTTATAAAACAATAAAGTCTGCATTATCACGATTCTTTCCTGAACCCTTGCGACAGGAATGAAAACATCGGCCTATCGTTATATGACCCCAGTTACTGTGCAGCAGTGGCTGGGGTTCAAGCCTGAATAGATCATGGTTATTGCAGATCTCTATCAATCAATAAGAACACCTGCTTTGAAATCCCATGCTGAAACAGTCATCAATAACTTACTACATTATCTTCATAATTAAAGTGGGTCACCTTGAAATAGACATTACCACAAAGAGTTGGCACTGTGAACCAAGGCCATTCACCTTAGCACGTGAATGGCTCTCGGAACAGATGATAAGTTCCACAATCATCTGCAGTGATATGAGACACAATTTTGTGGAACTTGGGAGAGAAATTGGAAATGAGGCAGACTGCAGAAAGAATGAAATGTAGCCCAACAAAAAGGTAAATCTGCTCTCTGCTGTGAGTTGCAAAGTAAACTGTAAATGTACACTGTGGCTAGCTGGGTTCTCACACACAACCTCCATGTACGACAATCCATACACCTCAGCTTTCCCAAGTAATTTCTTGATGCACAGGGGACCAGCTCTTGTGAAATCTTTTTAGGGGAACATTACTGTGCCTTGATAACAAGCTCTGATGTTTTTCATTGATGAGGTCCATGATCTGCTACCATAAAAACTTAATCTCATAAGAGACTGGATCCCAAACAGTAGGTTAGAACAAGTATTCTTGCTGAAAATGTTGACTTGTATCTACTAGTTGACAGACATACTTGGCTCACTGCTGAAAATGTAGACATGTATCTTCTGGTCAACAGACACGCTCAGCTCATTGCTATTCAAGCCACGAACATAGCCAAATGAACAATATTTGTAATCCAAGGTAGGATGGAGCAGAAGGTTTACGTCCAAGAGACTGAATGCTCTGCATATCCCACAAGTGATCACATTCATTCTCACCACAAGCATGCTGTCATCTTAACCCCTTGACACTCACATCACCCAAAAGGGTTACAGTGCTCAGATGTACATTGTTGCCTACCACAAAGTTTTTACTTAAATTTCTTGTTACTCGAAAACATTTTTGCTGATATTTGTATGTAAGACCATTCATGAGGCTGTGCCCTAGGTCAATAGGTTTCCTTGGGACAGGCTGTGCCCAGGTCAATAGGTTTCCTTGGGACAGGCTGGGCCCAATGAATACAACCCATGCCAAGGACAGCTAGTCACTCACTCATACTCTGACCTGCAATGGTTAACTTGTGATAGGTGTCGTCTTCAACTGGTTACAGAACTGCTTCACTGGCTTCAAAAAGGATATTAATGGTTTCCTCTAAGTCCTCTAAGTCCCATTCTATACTGCGTAGACTGTTCCTCAGTTCATTAGTGGTCCAGTCATACTCTTCTTTTGACACTGTTGCTGGATCGTCCAGCAGTTCGCACCATCGCTGATAAAGACTCCGGGCCGTCTGGACCGCTTTCTGTACCTCACTGTAATGAACAAAGAGAGAATTTCAGCTTTCATTCAATTAAGAGTCTGCCACCTAATCAAATCTTGTTAACAGAAATAGTAAGACAACTATTACAAATGACAGTCATTGGATTATCTATCCATTGCATGTTGGCAAAAACTGTTTTCAATTTTTGAAATATACTTCTCACATATATTTCTGAGGTACACACATCACACACAACAAGATAAAAGCATTATGAAACTTGACTTTGGGAAATGTACCCAACTGATCCACTGTGACAACTGGCCTAATGGCACAGTAAATTACAATTTAATGCTACAGGGATGCTGGATTACTTCATCCTCACAGGTCTGATCTTTATTTAGCAGTGAATTACTTGCCTCAAAGTAACAAAAACTTTGTGTGCAGCTTTAAAACACATATATGCTCTGTATTTACAACACGTGCTTGAACTTACCCAAAACACTTGAACTTACATCAATCTTGCAAACAAAATCAACGGTTGATTTTAAGCTAATGTTCTGACATTAAATGCCTTTTCAAACTTTTATCCTCACCTCCCCCCCCCCCAGCACTTGGTCTCAGCTCATTCCTGCTTTATTCACTGGTTCATGTGTTCCAAGCTCAAGCAAATAACACTTGGATTTTCTGTTGGCCACTGCATAGGTGTACAGTCACTGGGCGACATACAAAAACATGCAATTTGAGGAAGATAAGGACACTTTTGTTGAGCATCTGGTTTGCGGATGGAACATGGATCACAGAGAAAAATTAGTTACTTCCTGGATCTTCTATCAGAGGCCTCATCACCACATATCAGCTGTGTGTACACATAGTTCCTGGATCGGCTGTCAGAGGCCTCATCACCATATATCACCTGTGTATACACACAGATCCTTCACTTCTAGAAATAATTACGTGGTAAATGACCTGCTTTTTAAACACACCATCAGAGCTCGGATCATCATTTATTTTATTTTTTTTTTGGTGACTGTCAGCAACTTGGGGGTCAACAATCTACTGACCTGTTGCAGGGTTCGAAAATTCCTATGATCCGACGTTCCGGGACAAGTTAAAGCTCTTCTCGGACAAGTGACTTTCAAATTCAACTTGTCCTGCGGACAAGCTAATTTTTTCTTTTTTTAACTGGACTGAAATTACGTCTGTTTACATGCACGGCAACATAATGATGAGCAGTCAGAGCCTTCGCGACTCTGTGTGTGTTAGCGATTACTGTGGTCGGTGTGAACAGAACATAAACACCAATGCAAGCATGTGCGTGGGGACGCCAATGCGCAATAGGTGATGATAATCCCCTGGCCTAAAGTAAACAACCAGGTTTAAACAATTACATGGTCAGCAGGTGTATTCAACAGGACTTGACTACCTACTTGATTTCTGTCAAAACAAGCAGGTATTTTGACCGTTGCGTGCATACGACAACGAGATCAAAGGTACCAGCAGTGTCATGCATTGGGGCGTATTGGCTTTCGCCCGTATCGGGGCAAGGTCACAGCACCTCACCGTCAGTCTTATCTGCCCGAACGATGACAAAGGAACATCAAAAAATTTTAAAACTTGCATGGCGAATTCTTGAGCAAATTAGCATCAAAGACAATTTATCGGTGGGCTCTAAAAGTGTTGCAGAGATCATGTAATGGTCCCGCAAGTTGACTTCCCGGCCAAACAAAACACACATCTGCCAGTCGCACGCAAGTGACCGCGTGGAGTAATCTACGGTGAACGGAGCATCATGCTGACTGATCTGTCACACATTCGGCATTTTTCTCTATCCCCCTACCTTTGCGTATTTGCCTGTGACTCCAAATAATTGTTGCTATAAACACTGGAATCTTTATTTTCGCATGCTGCAATTTAAAAAAAAAAGCTTCCCGTTTGCGTGTTCCCTCCGTAAATTACGGCATATTCACACATGTTCACTGGGCGGAAGCCATGATGAAAACACTGCAGCACGAGCTGCGATTGGCTCATTTTTGCATGTGACTCAATTGACCAATCGGGTGATGTGTTGTGCGTCAGGCCACATGGCCAAAGCAGCTGTTTGTGTACAGTTGCAGGAAAGATGTTGACGGTGCGCACGCTCGATTTCTGATTTGAAATATTAAAATTTTCGTTTGAATTTGATTTAAGAACACCGTTTATTACGAGGAACTCGCCAATACTGTATACGCAAATTTACCACGATGCACCGATAGCGTTCATGGTAGGTACGCAAACGATATGCATCCCATCACGGCATCAGAGGCAGCGAGAAAGGATCCTGAAACCAATGCAACTGTTTTAATCGTTATTTAAGTTTAACCGGGATACGGACTCCTATCGTCCCAGAAATTACAATGTATTTTTCATCGTTAGTCACCCCATGCAAATAGCTTACTTTTTTAATTTGTATTTTTAATGTTTTGCCAGTTTCACTGTCGAACAGTTGCAGCTTGAATCGTTGTAAAATTTGACATTTTTGTGCGAGTTTGCAAGCGACAATACGCGGCAAATATATTTTAGGGTAAATGGTTTGTGTAGGCCTTAGCATTGCCATTGTGTTTGAAAAAAACGATGTTTATAGAAGTTTTTATCAGGACAAGTGGATTTTGTATGCGGACAAGTGGATTTTGAAATTTACTTGCCCTGCGGACAAGTGATTTTTTAAAAAATTGTCGAGCCCTGCTGTTGGCATCTTTAACTATGTTGGGCCTAATATGAAAACTGAATCAAGAATATTAAGGAATAAAGCCTGCTGCACTGCCCTAGTCTGGCTACACATATATGTACAAAATTCCAGAGTATTCATTGTCAATCCACATACACATGTATGTACAAAATGCCTGAGTATTAACTGTCAATCCACATACACATGTATACAAAATGCGTGAGTATTAACTGTCAGACCACATACACATGTATACAAAATGCCCGAGTGTTCACTGTCAGTCCACATACACATGTATACAAAATGCGTGAGTATTAACTGTCGGTCCACATACACATGTATACAAAATGCCCGAGTGTTCACTGTCAGTCCACATACATATGTATACAAAATGCGTGAGTATTAACTGTCAGTCCACATACACATGTACACAAAATGCGTGAGTATTAACTGTCAGTCCACATACACATGTATGTAGTCTAAATCCTCATGAATGTCAGTATCCTACTCCAATGGGAATAATAAACTCTATTAACCCTTTCCTCCTTATAGCAGCTGGTGGTCAAATGTCCTCTGCTTCAATGTTTTCTGGTTAGATATTTTGATACTTGCAGCTGACCCCCATGTGGCTGTATGTCCCATTTTGACAACTTTCATTGCCAGACTTTGAATGCTCAATTGGCATTGATGGCATGGTAAGCTATGGACTTGATTGTTTTTACATGGTTTAACCCTTTCTCACTCAAATTGCCCAAAAGTGCCTGGATGTAAATTGTCCTGTCTTAATGTTTTTACTTAACTTTCTCATAACGAGAAACCATTTTGCTGAGATTTGTATGTAAGACCATTTATGGCGACATGCCCTCAGTCAATAACTTTCCTTGGTGCAGGTTGAGTGCATTGCACCTAACTGGCACTGACTCAGAAGTACTCTTGTCACCAATGGGTTAACTTACACACTGGCAGTTCAGCCAAAACTTAGCAGAATGACACTGGACTGGTTGCTGGGACAAACACGTCAATGACCCAAGTGAGGCGCCCAAGCTTCCAGGCATTGGAATAGTATCAAGGAAATGTGTTGGATAAAAAGGAATTGCATACATACTTCACGTTGGTCATTGCACATACATGTAACAGCACTGTAAGCTTGCTGATAAGGCTGACATATTACCATGATTACATACAACCATGACATATTACCATGATTACATACAACCATGACATATTACCATGATTACATAGAACCATGACATATTACCATGATTACATAGAACCATGACATATTACCATGATTACATAGAACCATGACATATTACCATGATTACATGAAAACCATGACATATTACCATGATTACATAGAACCATGACATATTACCATGATTACATAGGACCATGATATATTACCATGATTACATAGCACGGAACCATCACATATTACAGTGATTACACAGCATGGAACCATGACATATTACCATGATTACATAGCATGGAACCATCACATATTACCATGATTACATAGCATGGAACCATCACATATTATCATGATTACATAGCATAGAACCATGACATATCATGATTACATAGCACAGAACCATGACATATTACCATGATTACATAGCACGGAACCATGACATATTACCATGATTACATAGCATGGAACCATCACATATTATCATGATTACATAGCATAGAACCATGACATATTATCATGATTACATAGCATGGAACCATGACATATTACCATGCTTACATAGCATGGAACCATGACAACTAACCATGATTACACAGCATGGAACCATGACAATTAACCATGATTACATAGCATGGAACCATGACATGTTACCAGTGGTGGTTTGTTATGGGCTTTATGATTGATTTTTTTAATTCTTGTGTTTGACAACACAACATCCTAAGCGTTCTTTCTTGTACAGTTGATTGCCACACACAGTCCCCATATATTTCCAACATATTATTGGACTTTGTTGTGAACATCAAAATAAATATTGGCAATAAAAGGATGAAATTAATTTTTCACTGTCACACAGACAATTATCTTGGACAGATGTGGGCTTATATTATACTGTATACGGGTGGTTTGCCACTGCATCTGATCCGTCCTGTCTAATGTGTTGCGGTTAATGGTTGCATTTGTGTTAATAATGAAACAGTGGAAATCAAACCATCAAAACTCATTGCGATTTTGTCTCCACTTCTGCTTGCATTTTCGGATGGGATGGCACCCATTTATTTGATTTTCAATGCTTGGGATCCGAATTTGCATCAGTCATTATTTAATAACCATTGAATTTTACATATTTTCTAATATTTTCATAAATAAAAGCCATAAGAAAGAGCATTGCCACAAAAATTGTGTAATATTTACAGAATTAAACCTGAATTGCTACCATAAAACAGATTGGAAAAAGCAGTGAAAAACAGAAGGTAAGGTTCTTACGGGGAGACGGCCACTGTATGAAAACAGTAACTCAGTCTGGTTCTTAAGGGGAGAACACTGTATGAAAACAGTAATTTAGTAAGATTTTTAAGGAAGACCACAGTATGAAATCAGTAACTCAGTATGTTTCTTAAAGGGGGACCCCCGTATTAAAACAGTAACTCAGTACCAGGGTTCAAACGGTCCCTGAAAAGTAAATTCAAGGACTCTTCATAAATAAGGAGCCATAAGAAAGAGCATTGCCACTAAAATTGTCAAATATTTACAGAATTAAACTGATTGCTACCATAAAACATAGGAAAAAGCAGTGAAAAACGGATCCAGTGAGTTTTACCTTTTTTCAATATCGCATACTGCAAGGGATTGGCAGATAGGGTGCAGTGGAAACCAGCCTAACATGGCTTCCATCTGAAAGCCTACCCTATTCTGCACTAGAAAAGTGGCCACATAAGACCAGTGACATTCCTCAATGTTGAGGGTTCTCAGTAGAAATGGACATTTCAGCATGAGGACAGTGGCCTGAAATGGGTGACTTTGGTGAGAGGGGCCTTAAAGGGAGACCACAGTATGTAAACAATGACTCAGTCTGGTTCTTATAGGGAGACCACAGTATGTAAACAATGACTCAGTCTGGTTCTTATAGGGAGACCACAGTATGTAAACAATGACTCAGTCTGGTTCTTATAGGGAGACCACTGGATGAAAACAGTAACTCAGTCTGGTTCTTAAGGGGAGACCACTGTATGAAAACAGTAACTCAGTCTGGTTCTTAAGGGGAGACCACTGTATAAAAACAGTGATTCAGTCTGGTTCTGCAGGAAAACCACTTTATGAAAACAATAACTCATTCTGGTTCTTAAAGGGGGACCACTGTATTAAAACAGTAACTCAGTATCAGGGTTCAAACAGGTCCCTGAAAAGTAAATTTAAGGACTTTCAAGGACTTTTTCAAACACTTAAATCAAGTTTTCAAGGACTAGATCCAGCAATAGAACACAACAGACAAATTGTTTAAATCGTCACTTTTCAACCTTTTTCTAATAAGACCACTGCATATTATTCCACATATATTATTTATTCCAACCATATATGAATCAGACTCAAGTTTTGAAACAGGCAGTAGACTTTCCGCAAACTTACAAAGAAGCCTATATGTGGATCATATTACCGAAAGTCTTTTTTAAAGAGAAATTCAATATGGACTATTTTATGAGTTTACTGTAACTTATGTAGACCTACAGCCAGTATGGGTTGTACTCCTGAAATTGACTCTATCTAGTCTATAAAATTGCTACAACTACATATGGGTAAAATTAGACCTGAAGATGTACCTATCCCCATGCACATTTTTCACAAGAATGCCCCAGTTTCTTTTCTAGGAAGTTGATGTACTTTGTTACCTGTATGTTTGATACAGTGTATTTGTCCCTGAAAGTAGGCTGTACATGTAAATAAGGCTCACATAATTGGTTATGCCTGATTTGATAAGAACTGTCAAACCTACATGGGTTAAAGGCAGGTTAAAAGCAAAAAGATACTTTGTAGTGTGCAGTGTTACATTTTGACACATGGCATTTTTCCAGCCACTTCAAAGGAAAATGACAGCAGAATGTGTTCATCTTAATGTGATTCAAGTTCATAAATGCTAAATTTTGTGGAAATTATTCATATTTCTTGGCAACTTGCCTCATTGGGTGATGCTTAAAAATAAAATTCAAGGACTTTTCCAGGACCTTTGTCCAATATTCTGGATTTTCAGGTTTTCAAGGCCTTGAAAATGAATGTAGCAAATTCAAGTACTTTCAAGCACTTCAAGGACCGAATACGAATACAAATACTTTATTGCTTCATTCAATACATACTGAACATAGCAATTACAAGAACACATAACATATAAGCAGCAAGACTAACTATCAACTGACATTATCACATAAACACATATAAAGTTAAACATAGAATACACTAATTACATTATGGTTTGAGAGTATATGTGTACAGGCTTGTCCCTCTAGTGGCGACACCAACAAGCTCGTGGATCAGGCAGTAACAGCGATGCGACTGCCCTCTGCAGGCAGGGTTGCCCCCTGTGTAAATCCTGTAGTATGGTTTGAAAAGGGGACCACTGTATGAAAACAGTAACTGAGTATGGTTCTTAACGAGGGACCACTGTATGAAAACAGTAACTGAGTATGGCTCTTAAAGGGGGACCACAGTATTAAAACAGTAACTGAGTATGGCTCTTAAAGGGGGACCACAGTATTAAAACAGTAACTGAGTATGGCTCTTAAAGGGGGACCACAGTATGAAAACAGTAACTCAGCATGGTCTGAAAGGGAGACCACTGTACCAGTGTGTGAAAACAGTAACTCAGCATGCAAATAACAAAGGTTTTGTGGTGGCCTTTTAATAATTTATTTCAGTATTTTAGCCACTTACACATCACAATAGCAGAATTTAATAAACACCAGCATTTGGCTAATGGTCAGAGCAGTCCCTGCATATACATATATATTGTACTGACCTCAGGAATTTGTTCCAAAATAAAGTACATCAGTGGACTTACCAGAATCATTCAATTAAGCAGGAATTAAGTGTCCTTTAAAAGGGATTCAGGTGTAATGTAGAAAGTGAAGGTTCAAACAATCCATATACCAACTGTATATGTCTTCACCCAGCAGATTTTTTCCTGCACAGCTACCTTTCCTCAGCATGTCAGGCCTGTTTGGTTTGTATTTCATGGCTCCCATGTTGGCTACTCACAACATTGGTATATCTGTAACACTGACTTTGGGTGCATGCATTCTCATGTGTGTGGTCCATACCTGACTTGCAGTATCATATGAGAAGGACCTTGAATCAGCCACTTTGATACACATACCGTGATAGTCTCACCCCATACAGTGCTTAAACCTGCCTCAAAGGATTTGAGCGACCTGGGCCAGACTCAGGCATTGCCAATATGTGGGGAAGGGTTGGCAGTAACATGGAGGTATAATATTGATACCTCCATGGCAGTCAGGAGCACAATTTCAAGTTAGGGAGGGACTGTGGGGGTCCTTGCACTGTAAACCTAACATACTTCACCTGTTCAATGGCAGATCTATTCTTGTGCACTCTGCAACCAGAAGATAATGAACAGATAGTACCCTCTCCCATGAAAATCTCTTCTTTGTAACTGTACTGGTATTTAAATTAAACAAATGCTGAATCGCTCCATACATGTACATTTGGGTCAGTTTGTCATGTTTTAAAGCCTGTCTGTGTGAAGATTATTAATGTGCACCTCTTTCAAACTAAAGACAAAATGAAAAATATGGATACTGCAAGCTAAAGATCAATAACTGTTTATCGTATAACACCAGGAAATTGCTGTAACATTGCATGTTAATAAATTTTGCATTGCGCCTACCATTTTCACAATACAAGTGAAACATGTCATGGATACACACACTATATAGACAGATAGATAAAGAGTACAGATAGATAGATAGATAGATAGATAGATAGATAGATAGATAGATAGATAGATAGACAGACAGACAGACAGACACATTGATAGATAGATAGATAGATATAGATAGATAGATAGATAGATAGATAGATAGATAGATAGATAGATAGATAGATAGATAGATAGATAGATAGATAGATAGATAGATAGATAGATAGATATAGATAGAGGATGGATGGATGACAGACTGACTGACTGATTGATTGATTGATTGATTGATTGATTCATTCATTGAATGATTTCAGTTGCCTCCTCGTCTTGTAGGGTGCTATGGCCATGTAGGACAGGAGGCAACATTATTATTGGTTTACTTTGCTTTCTTTCCTTATTGTCTGAATCATTTCATGTGTTATCAACAGGATGTAGCCATCTGGTCTTACAAGATAACTGCTATCTATATCTAGCCTTCTTGCTCAAACATATTTAACCTTATCTCTGCCAAATTCCAGTACTGCAGGTTTTCTTTCTTTATTATTATTATTATTATTATTATTATTATTATTATTATTATTATTATTATTATCATTATTATTTTTGCATCTATACACTCAGATCAAATACTTTCCACTTCAAACACTTTGAAATGGTTCCTCCAAAAACACATTAAGAATCATTTAAAAAAAGCAAGATTCTAATCATTATATGTTTCTTGGGTGTACAAACTGGACAGTAATGCTTAAATTTTTTTCCTGATTTTCTTCCAATTTTGTGTCTTGCCACCAGCAAATATTTTCCTACTTGTTTTGATTGAAATTTCCTCCATAGACCAACTTTTCCTCCAGGCATCACTGTTCAGGAGGAAGCAAACCTGCTTCTTTCACCTGATTTTGACAACTCCCTCCTGCACGACTTGAAACATTTACTTTTTATCCATGCTTAAGTAGAAATTAATGGCTTAAGTATGTTTAGTAAATGAAAATAACCAAAAGTTGTCCCATCAGTACCAAAAGTGTTGCATGCACATGTCCTGTCATAATTTCCTAATCAGAGTTCTTATGTTTTAGCAATTATAATTGTCTAACACTGAAGAAAAGAACTGTTGCTTTCACTTGGTTTGTTTCCTCTGGCTTCAATCTAATATTTCACCCCAAATAACCTGCTTATCCGTAACTTCAAGCAATGTCCAGGTAGTGGACGCCCCACCCCATCCCAATGCCATAGATATTATGCTAAATATTACAGAAGGCTGCTCACTCAACTCAGCTATCCTATTAGCAGATTAGGTTGCAATATTGTTGTAAATTGTGGGTCATAAGGAAACTGGGTTCATGATCCAGATATGATCAATACTTAAGTGGAATGGCTCTTCACTCCCCAGGGTTACAGAGAAATATGCTTCTTTGGCCCTATCTGTAGAGTGGCCTAAGGCCTGTCAAACAAACATCACATACTACTGGCACTATAATTCAATTCCGCCCTACAGTCCACTAGACTGGCAACCATAATGTGATTGACATCATAACAGTTGTAAGCATCATTTACAGATATGTATGTATGTATGTATGTATGTATGTATGTATGTATGTATGTATGTATGTATGTATGTATGTATGTATGTATGTATGTATATTCTTTATTTCCTCCATTCGCCGAAGAGCTATGTTGCCTGTATACATCATGTACGTAGCAACATTTTCCAACCTTCTATTAAAAGGCCGACAAATGTAATGTAGCATCGAGTGTCTGTAGATCTATCCTGAGTCATACAGCAGACAGCTGCAACCTGAGGCCAACTCCTTGCAAATGGTGACCATAAAATATTCAAGTTTGTTTTCAGATTGAAGAGAACCCACCAGCCTCTGATGAGTACCGCAAAGGACAAAACGAGTCAGACACTGGGGCACATCATGCACCTAATTTCACCAACACTTGTCTCCTCTTTCTACTGCTGACATATTGCAGAAACACCAGTGCACATGAATGCAAACATTGATTGATTGATTGACTTTTTATATTTTTACACCATATATTTTGTCTGAGTAGACATACATCAACTTCAGTTGTTTTTTCAGATGGGCCCTTCATTCACTCAATAAATATATGTAAAGTAGCACACAATAACAATAACATGATAAATATACATTAGATCATAACGATACTAAAATTCTTCCCATATTTCTGCAGGTATAGATCTAGATTTTAAAAATCTGCAACTAAATTTTGAAATACCGGCATAATTAACAAAAATTTGGTCTTGGTCCTTTAATAGTTCATTTAAAGGTATTTCAGCCCTTTTCACATACCTTCAGCCAAATTTAAGAAACCTTTGCATTTGACTCCTTGGCTAATGGTCAGAGCAGTCCCTGTTTCTCATCTTTCAATTCCTTGCTTCATAGTACATATAATAGGAGCCTAACAAAATCTTAGTTCTCCCTTTTGTCACCTTATTGTGATGATCGAACGCATGACTGAATTCATAGTTACGCTGGTCTGCTGTTACCAATTGGGACACGCTATGGACATACTGTTGTGACCACATTGGAGGCTTAACTGTGAAACTGTGGAACATAACCCCACACACCCATGGACATTTGTCAAGATTCGACAATTTGCGCATATCAGTGCTACAGCTTGATACCTGTACCTTGCTATTGTACACAGGCATATTTCAGGCACAGTACAGTTGTAACTGGATCAAAATCACTCTTTCAAACTTCCCCACTTTCTTCACGTCTATACACTTTAATATGACTGTCGATGACCCTCTGGTAGTGGTGTTTCAACTTCCCTCGAAATACCGTTTAATCTTGTTGTGCAATCCTGGTGGTCACAATTGTAAAACAAATTTGGTTAGGTTGGTATCAGTTGCCATATTGTGGTGCACCACACCAATCTTAGATCAGCCAAAAATTGTGCAACTTGCAAAAAAAAAAAAATAAAAAAAATAACAAATGAACAAACAAGTCTTTAGTCCTAGGTCTAGGAATTCACTATTAATCAAATAACATACTGCATACAAGTTCTACTTGCAAATGCACATATTCCATACAAAAAATACTGATATGTGAAACTACCTATGTATCCACACAAAAATCCTAAGGGGGAAAAAGTAAAATGTATCAACAAAATATGACAAGCCAGGCCCTTCACTCAAACACCAAATGCCTCACATATTTAGAAAGTAAACATGACATTATAACTTGGAAGTTGCGTCTACAATTAGCAACCAATGTTTGGCAGTAACTGGAAACTGCATTTAGCCCTTTCCCCCTGAAACCAACTGCAACCGGCTGGTGACCAAATGTCGTCTACGTTGGTGTTTTTAATGGACTTTGACAGTAATGAAAAACAATTTGACTGTGAAACGTAGACGAGACCTTCCGAGATCATATGCCCCAGGTCAACAACTTTCCTCCCCATGTCATGGAAAGCTGTTAACTCAGTCTTAAAATTCATGGGCAAGGTCAAGGTGGCAAGCGTTAAGCTGATTTTTATCCAGCCTGCTTGCTACTATCACAATTTTATGTCAAACGAAAGTAACAGCTGAAATACTTTTTCAACAGACGGAGTGCAGACAGACGCTTCAACCCAAACATACGGTTATCTCCATTTAGGATCAACTTTCTTAAACCAATGAATCCAGCTCACTGTGTGTTGTGGCTCAGCTATCGAGTGCATTCCCAGGTGGCGTCATGCGATACCTGTCATCACCTGCACATTCAGCCGACTTAACAGCGGGTCCATGCTCTAAAATATCAGCAAAAATCCACAAGGAAGATCCCCGCTTTCCGACAAAGTGGACTTTTGACAGCGCAGTGTTCTGCAATATTGATGGGAGCTGTGTGCCCCTCTAAACTGGCAAGTCAAAATAACAACATGTGTTAGTCGAAATGACAGTTCGCCTATACTTACTCTTTCACGACAAAGAACGGGTCTTCTAGCGACATATTACATAGATTGTCTCTATCACGTCACACAGGTATAAGGAAGGCACTATGAAACATCAAAATCACTCATGGATCACAGATAAATCATCCAGATCTGCATCCAAAACACTTCATCACGAAACAGGAAGCAATATGGCGACGCCTAGCCATGTGATCTTCGACGTCACCAGTTTGGTGTTTCCCCAAGAATGCATGCACGGATTCCCCGAGAAGTTGCAGCAGCGACATCTGTGGTTAATATGGAATGCACGCAACACTGATAGAATGTCCGATTTGCTTACCTATGACCACAGAAAGGGGGCTCTGAACATGACAGTCTGTCAAAGAGGATTTACCACCGATGACTTGTTTGGCCTGTGCACGTAATGTAATACTTCATTTTTTCTTTCGTGGAAAGATCAAGTTCTGTGATGTTCATTTTGTAGCTTCTAGTGGTGCCTTGTGGGTGTGACTGCAATTTCTGTAAGCCTTCATCAGAAAGAAAGAAAGAAAGAAAGAAAGAAAGAAAGAAAGAAAGAAAGAAAGAAAAACTAAGTAATTAAATGGAGAAAGAAAGAAGGAACGAAAGGAAAGAAAGAAAGAGAGAGAGAGAGAAAGAAAGAAAGAAAGAAAGAAAGAAAGAAAGAAAGAAAGAAAGAAAGAAAGAAAGAAAGAAAGAAAGAAAGAAACGATGGAAGGAAGGAAGGAAGGAAGATTTGCTAAGCACCAAACCTGCTTGGGTGCCCACGAAGTAATAATCACAGTTCAAAACTGGAATGACATCTATAATGGCTGTAAATCTTTGTAAACATTTCAAATTGTAACTGATACCTCAAAATTTTGATATGCTGCTGCTTTTGTAAATTACTAGGTTAGCGGTGCGCAATGGTCAATAACATGTTGACAAGGTAGAAGTTCAAGTCCGTCTCTATCTACCTTGTTATTGAAAATGTTTTGGGGCTAAAATTTGAAACGTCTCTAACTAGCACAATTTGTTTGTTTTTGTTTTTGTTTTTGATTTTCTTTTCCCAGTAGAATAATTTGAAACTGTTGATCTTTCTTTGTTATATGCACCACTGCCATGGGCAATAAAATGTACGTGGAACTTAGAACGATGTGTCTGTCACTCAAAATTTGGAAGATTCGAAGATTTAATATTCAAAATTCCTCTAATTTGTAAAATTTAAAATGCTACGACTTTTATACAATGTATATTCATCAAATGCGCAGTGGTAATTACACTACTCACTAGTGTGGACTAGCATTTCTGTGTGGTGCGGTTTTGAAGATATTCAAGATTCGAATCTCAAATACTCATAATTACCATACTTTTCAAAGCAATACAATTTCATATAAAAATGATAAAATGTTACACATCAAGGAATCCGCATCCCAAAAGCTTGAGGTTTCTATGTATTACAGCTTTTGAAAAGTCTCTGGACAAAGATTTACCTGTAAGGAATTACAGGGAAAAAAAGAAAGGCAAGAAAGAATGTATTTTTGAAAAAAGAAAAAAAAAACAATCCCAAGATAGAAAGTAACAAAAATTAAAATAAAAACAGAGAAAAATGAAAAAAAAAAAGTGAACAAAAAGCAAAGGCCAGTGCTGTATTAAATGTGTTCCCTCAGGAAAATGTAAGCAGACACATAGTTTAAAAAATAATAAAGGCGCTTGAGGTGTCTATTAAATATTCATTAATATGTATTTATTTATCCATTCATTCATTTATTAAAAGATTGAATGTTTTTCTATTATTTCCATTTATCCATAAATTTATGAAGTACAGCGGTTTGATATCGCCTGAAAGTAGATGCCACAGTTCTCTCTACAATAAACCTTATGTTAATTCACACGTGAGTTTGGTTTCCTGGCCACTGTATTCACTCATGGTTTGTGCATTAAAGAGACAAACAAACAAAAATACAGTCACAAAACTAAAGAATAAATAAAAAAGATGGGAGAAAAAACAAGAAATCAATAATTAGAACTGCTTCCGTGCTGACCACTTCGGGGTTAAAGATGACCGACAACTATTTAAATTTGTTCTTGGAAAGTTTTATAAAAATATTGAAAAAGGACGTCTTTTTGGGAAACATGCGAGAGAAGTGTTTTCACGATATCCATGAAGGTGGTGGTACAAATTTGACAAAGCATGAAAGTATTAGCTTCGGCGTCAATGTGATAAAAAGCGTTAAAAGAGACATCTGGCGGCGTTTGCTAAAAGTAATGCTGCACGCTTTTTTCAGTGTATAAAAATATATGAACCAACAGCAGACTTTCCAACCTCAGACAGTTTTTATGAGTGAGACTTTTTAATTGGGCCGGAGGTCTGGGGACCTTCTAGACAACAGAAGCCGGACGGGTCCAAGCTTCAAGGATATGCATTCTGGGCAAATTCAAACACTTGACTATGTACATCTTGAACAAGTAAATATTATTGATTTTTAGAGCTATAATTATTGGCAATAAATTGGCACTAAGTCTTATTTTCGCATTGTCAGTTTGTCTGTGTCATTATTTTCAAAATATAAATGCAATAAAACCTCTCTAACCGAACGCCTTCGTATACCGAACACCTCTCTATACTGAACACAATTTCTCGGTTCAAAATACATTCTTTCAATGCTATCAAACTTCCCTATACCGAACACCTCACTATACTGAACACTTTTTTCCGGTCCCAATGGTGTTCGGTATGGGGAGGTTTCACTGTATGTTTATTCATAGCTGTTACGTCTTCTCCGATGTCCATGATCAATTAACCACTTTTTTTAAACAGGTATATGGTAATCTGTCCATTTTTTTTCTGAGAGTTACAATCCAACCTGCCTGCTATAGCAGCCTTCTGCTCCCACCAAGTGTTGCATTCAAAATCAACAACACGAGAGCCTGCTTTCCAGGCAATATATCCACAGCCAAACAGTACTAAATTGTCTGGTTGTGGACAATGCTGCTCTTAGAAATTTGAATACTAGCAGGTGGCAACGCTAGAGGCGATCATTTTGCTCACTTGCATTATTCTCTGAAGGCATGCTGTGGTCTGATGCCACAGATGGCAACTGTCCCTCGTCATCAGAGAAGATCCCTGAAAAATTAACTGAAATTTGGACCAGTTTACGGTGTTCGTCCCGCATTGAAACGAAGTATTTTCCTGTATATTCTTTGTTAAATATGCTCTGTCCCTGATGGTTTCACTGAAATGTCCCTGAAATGGCAGTTTGAATGTTGGTATCTCTGTAATGAAAGTAGGGTTTCTTCAATGCCCTGGAAGTGGAACTTAAAATCTGACCATCCCATCGTGTTTAAAGTGTAGGAGGCTAGTTTTGCATTATGTTTAAAATATAGGAGCTAGTTTTGGAGACACACCAACTCACAGGCATCATGGCATGGGTGTGTGACCATGCATGGAGGTATTACGCGCTCGACGTTGACACGCATGCAAATGATCTGCATTGACATTTTTGTTGCAGACATCCAGAATTTGTTTTAAAATATGGCTTCTCCAATTTTAATACGTTCTGGCACTCTATTACATCATAATGTAAATGTGAAGGGTTTCTTACATACTACATAGTTATATTTGTCCTATGTGTTTTTTATTCGCCAGGTAGGCCTACATAACTTAAATTCAGTTTGTTTTTTTTAAATAATAATAAATAAATTTTATATCCTAATAACAACATGCCTGGTTTCCTCTGCGTGGAGTAGAAACTACCTATGGGTTGGAAGAATGCCTCGAGCTGGGTCCCAGCCGCAGAGGGTATCAGACGTGTGTATTCTTTTATTATTATTATTATTATTATTATTATTATTATTATTATTATTATTATTATTATTATTATTATTATTATTATTATTATTATTATTTGTTATTATTATTATTTGTTATTATTATTATTATTATTATTATTATTATTATTATTATTATTATTATTATTATTATTATTATTATTATTATTATTATTATTATTTGTTTGTTTGTTTGTTTATTTATTTTCCACCGAAACAAGTTTTGCGCTGGTTCCCCGCTGATGACCCGATTGCATAAAGGCTAATAATGCCCAAAACTTTCTTCTAAATTTCAAATTTTATGAATATGATTTGTTCCTTTTATAAATTAATTTGCTATTATGATTTAGAACTATGCAGTTTTTCAGTGAATGGTACGGAATAGGACTTTGCTTTTAGAATATCGGACTTGATAGTGCTCAAACGGTACATGAGCTTACAGAATTAGGTTTGTAAAGTTTCTCTTTGTATTAATTAAAAATACAAAACTAGCCTCTTACTTTTTAGATATACATGTCATGGATTGGCCAAATATCGAATCATAATTTTCCGTGTGAACCTGTCATCAGATATTTGACTTGTTCATTTGTAGTCAAATTTATGAAGCTATATCTCTGCAAATCGTATATTGAAATGTTTCGAGGATTCTTTCTTTCTTCCTTTCTTATGTCTGTGTGTCAACACAGACCTTCTGTTTTTCCTGGAATTCTTTCTTATGACATTTATGTCTGTGCGTCAACACAGACATTCTGTTTTTTTTCCAGGAGTTCTTTCTTTGTTTCTTCTTTCTTTACCAGAAACTTGTCTGACATTTCATTTGGATTCTATTATGCCTAGAAACTCGAAACTTGGCACGATTATACATTCATACATAGAGTCTGGCCTTTTTTATTAAGAGCAGTGAGCATTATGCAAATTAGGGCCTTTGAATCTTCAAAACCCACAAAAACAAACAAACAAACAAACAAACAAAACAAAAAACAAAAACAAACAAACCCTGACTGAAAAGTGCAGTTCAAGGTGTGGGAAGGGTTTTTCAGTGTCTATCCTCTAACTGAATAATAAATGTACTCCAGAATATTCCCTGCCTGATGAATTAGCATGTATTAAAGTTACAAAACTTGTGAACACTTTCAAAGTGCAGTCGCATTTTGGCATCATCAGAGAAATCTACACATAATTATGAATGCAAGCAATTTCAGCTGACTTGACTAGATTTTTTTTTCACAATTACTGTGACTGTACACTACAGTTTTTTTGCCAAATATTTTTTAGTATTTTGTGGTAAACAATTTTTTTGCTAATCTTGAGTCAGTACTTTTGTCTGCTGAGCTACAGAGTGATTCGAGTGAACAGGACTGGCTGTCATTGGCTAATTATTGTGCACCATCAGTACACACTAGAAGACCATTTATATGCAGAAACTCCAAACTAGATGATTATGATTATATTCGTATACATGGCTTTTTTGTGAAGATATGTGACAGTTTTGAAAATTATATAAATTAGGGTAATTTTAGAATTAGAAACTGCGATTATCTTCAAAACTATTATCGTAGAGGTGCCATTCTAACTTCAATTGGGCACTTGAAAAAATTAACATTCAATATCTTCAAAACCGTATAAGTTTATATTTCATTATGTCTGTGTGCCAAAAAAAGACATTCTGTTTTTGTGGGTTTTTTTTAATGTCTTTTCTATCTTTTTTTTGGGGGGGGGCTTTCCTTCTTTTCTTTGTTTCTTTCTTTCTTTCTTTCTTTCTTTCTTTCTTTCTTTCTTTCTTTCTTTCTTTCTTTCTTTCTTTCTTTCTTTCTTTCTCTCTTTCTTTGTACTTTAATTTATATCTTTGTGTTGCAGGCAAATCCAACGAATTGCAAAAAGCTGTAGAATTTTTATTTATGCTAATTAGGGGCACTTGAGAAGTTTATTTGTTGAATATCTTCAAACTATAATATGTATGCGATTCCAAATTCAATTCATAGGTGTGTGAAAATTCACCTTTAGCCGGGGCTGTGGAAAACTTGCGATAAACACCTGCATTGGATAAATCTGCAGTGGTTGGTATACACCTGTTTTCTTAAGTACACCCTGAGAGTGAATTCAAAAGCCTCTAATATTGCTGTACTGAGTGAGCTCGGAGCATATCCATATTCGTTAAAAATAATGAAAAGTGTTTGTAAGAACTGGCACCGCATAAGAAATTCTGATTCACGTGAAATTTTATACGATGCTTACAAATGTAATGTTGAATTGCTGGCATCGAATAACTCGACCTGGTTGAACAATATCAAAACAACAATGTCGCTAATTAGCTGTAATGATATTTGGAACATTGACGGTGATGAATACCGGGAATTTTCACACAATTTAATAGAGAAATTATTAAAAGAGAAATTTATACTTCAATGGCAGAATGACTTCCTTAAACAAGCCTATGCAGATAAAAAGTTGAGAACCTATTCGAAATTTAAATCAGATTTCAAAATAGAAAAGTACCTAATTGTATTAAAGAATTCGAACGAAAGGAAAAACTTGACCAGATTACGAATAAGCGCACATAATTTGAACATTGAAAAAGGTAGACATAGAAGGCCAGTTAAGGTTCCCATTGATGAGAGAATTTGTGATTCGTGTTTGGAAGTCGAAGATGAAATTCATTACGTTGTAAACTGCCAAAAGTTTAGAGAAGCCAGAAATAGATTATTTGATACTCTGAGTAAATTTATCGTAGATTTTGTCCATTTATCGTCCGAAAACAAATTCATGAAACTTATGAAATGTGACGAAATTGAAATTATATGGCAATTTACAAAATTCATATCGGAAACAGTGAAAATCAGGGGTACACTATAGTACTCTACAGTCATTTAAAACCTACAATACTTTGAGCTGGGTTTTTTTTGGGGGGGGGGGGAGTAGCTGCCCCTAAGGCATACGTATCAGGGATTGTTGTAATGTACTGTGTTGTATTGTACTGTTGTGGTATAGTGTATTGTTTAGTGTATTGAGCTACAGATTACCATTTATTGTATTTATGGTGCAGTAATAAAGTCATTCATTCACCTGTTCTCCTGGAGCGCAACACATGTCTTCATAATATTACTGTTGAGTCCCTGTATGATGTGCGGGGCCCAAGTTTCACTTCCATATGAGGCGATAGGCAAGATAATGGAGTCAAGGAGTTTCAGTTCAATGAAGACTTTCGAAGATCTATCTTTAAGTTGGTTCATGGCGTGGGAAATTCCCCGAAGGTCAATTGATTTCCCAAATAACTGTAGTTATCAACAGGTCAATTGTCCTGCATGACCTACCATATACTATATGCACATATACTGTCAAAATTTGAACCAAAACAGTAAAGTGGAAGAATGGAAGGTGATTTATTTCATAAAGTATATGAAGGCCTCTTAATGGTAAGCAAGTACCTCAGCGTTGAAATGGTATCGAGATTTTGGTGAAACCGTAAGGCAATTATCTAAAAAAAAAAAAAAAGCAGATACGTCTCTTGGTCGTTTGAAATGGACTGCATTCGGTAAATCTGTTGGCAGCCGTGTGCATTTGGATTTCCTAAATAAACTGAATCAGTGTCTCTTTTCTCTCTCTCTCTCTCTCTCTCTCTCTCTCTCTCTCTCTCTCTCTCTCTCTCTCTCTCTCTCTCTCTCTCCTCCCTCCCTCCCTCCCTCCCTCTCTCTCTCTCTCTCTCTCTCTCTCTCTCTCTCTTTCTGTGTACAATATATGGATGAAATGTTCTCTGTGATACACTCTTGGGGTACCAAATAAGGCGCATTTTTGGATTTCTCGAAGAACTCTATGGTAGGGTTCTTATGAAGAGCCTTTACCATGGGGTTCTTCAGAGAATCTTTGACTAGGCAGGGATGGGCGTCCTAGAGCACTGTAGCACCAAAATGCTTCAAGAGCGCAGAAAAGTGCTACAAAGAGACATATTGTTGCATTGTGAACAGAGATAACTGAGACTGCTTTTGCTACAGGAGTAAACTTTTGGTGCTACAAGTATTCTGACAAAGTAATCGGTCCTTCTAGGGTACTTCTGTTTCATCTTTAACCGGGAACAAATGCCAGACAACATTCACCAAAATGTCAGGAAAAGTTGCCAGTGGTGGCTGTAATGTAACAATACGGACTAACGTTTAGGCAATGGGCAAATACGTCAATCACGCTTAAGTATTGTGATAGTATTTAGTCAAGAATTTTGCAGCTTTTGATAAGTAACGTAATATTTACAATATAAATTAAAAACAAAATTTTCATAATTAAAAACAAAGTTTTGTCGCTTCAAATTTAGTAAAATCATCTTAAAGAGAATTTCTACGTCATTTTGATCTTACTTCTTTTACATGTACATGTATATCTCATAATGTATATCTATTACCTCGTGTTTGAGTGAATATGTGTTACAAATTAATATTTGGCCGAAGAACCTTTCTTTGGTTGATAAAAACATTGCTTGGGTCAGAAAAAGCCTAGGTTCTTTGGGCAACGGGTGTGTGTGTGTGTGTGTGTGTGTGTGTGTGTGTGTGTGTGTTCACCTTAGTTGGCACACCCCTCCTCCCCAAAGAACCTGGGGTTTTTCAAGGTACCAAAGGAACCTTTTTTCTTAGAGTGTGCAGATGACATAGCTGTGTTCTTTGTGGCTTTTCTAATTATATATACCTGGGCGTGAATGCGAAAGCAGAGCATTGCCGTACTAAGTGACTTCGGAACATATTGGTATCCCTGAACATTTATTTATTTATTTATTTATTTATTTATTTATTTATTTATTTATTTATTTATTTATTTATTTATTTATTTATTTATTTATTTATTTATTTGTTTGTTTGTTTAATCATTTATTATTTTTAATTTTTCATTCATTCACTCATTTATTTATTTCTGTGAAAATGCATCCTATTGGAATCACTGATCCTGATAGATTATTACATGATATTTACAAATGTACATATAAATGCAAAATATCCTTTCATAGCTCGTACTGGCCACTTAGCCTAAATTTAATCTATATCTTACATTAATTGAATCTGAAGATATTTTTAATAAAGGACAAATTCTAAGTTTAGTGCCTGGATCTGTTTCTGTCTCAAGCATTCCACATGAAGACGTTTAAAAATAAAGTTTTCTGTCCAATATGTGTAGTGAATGATTTGTACATGTAAACGTCTGACCAGTTACAAGTTCGTCTACTTTTGCCATAAGCCATATTTTCCTGAAATTCAGCTAAAGTGACAGGACGTCTTGCTGTTATTTCTGTTCATTTCACACAAGAGAATTGGTTTTTCGGGGACAGAATGAGGACTTAATGTGCTGAACGTTCCACAGCGACTTCAAAGGAATGTCCGTGCAGGCAGTTGGGTACATGTACATGTGCCCAATGCAATGGACATGCGAAAATGGTGTAGTGATCGTGGAAAAGAATAAGGGTGAAATATACATGTACATACACTCACACATGTATATGTTATATTATGGTGCGGCGTTTCTTGTCCGTAGTCAGTCATATCTTAAAATATTTACTGATATCATTAACCCATTAAAAACCTGCCGAAGATAAACTATCAGCGTTTTTTCGCAACTGATTGAAACGTCAATATTTTTTTCTTTCTTTTTTTTTTTTTACAGGTAATAAACAATACTTTCTTGTGGTATAATGCAAAAAACCCTGGAAGTAATTGGAGTGTATTTTTAGCCACCTTGATCAATCACATATTTTTTTAAAAATGTGCTGGGATCATATTTGAAAGTTCTGATAAAATGGATTGCTTTTGTAATTTTGAACGGCCCATGGGTGGTCCAATGGCTCTAGGATATCAGGATTTGCAAGGTATATTATATGTCGGATTGAGAATCATCCTAAAATTTAACGGTCTCCCCCCCCCCCCCCCCCCCGCCCAACTACTTCGCTTATGGTGCAAAACAATTCAAATAAAAATACAATGAAATAGAAGGTAAACAAATGCTTATTAGGAATAATGTCCAAAATGATAAGATAGAAACTTTACTTACAATGCCTGAAATGCAAAAATCAGTGAAAATATACATGTGAAGGTGAATGCATTCACATTAGATAAAAGTGTGTGTGTGTGTGTGTGTGTGTGTGTGTGTGTGTGTGTGCGCCCGCGCGCGAACGCGTATAATTTGATTTTTCTTGAACACTGAAAACGTTCTAATATTCTTTCCACTTTTAATAGATTAATAAACGTCGGAATGAGGAGCTTCAACAAGCTCCATGTACAATTGACCTCCGCCAGCCTTTTAGCACTGACTTTTTGACTTTTCGTCAGTGCAGCCTATGTTTCACTGGGTTCGAAATCAAATATTCGTATAATGATGATAATAATAATAATAATGATAATGATAATGATAATGATTATAATAATAATACTAATAATAATAATAATAATAATAATAATAATAATAATAATAATAATAATAATAATAATAATAATAATAATAATAATAATAATAATAATAATAATAATAATAATAATAATAATAATAATAATAATAGTTTTATTACGGGAATCTACCCCTTAGACACGGGGGCACCATGGATCGGGGTAAGCCCTAGATGCGTTCGTCATTGCTTAAAAGTAAAATTATCGTGAACGTGAAATTAAGATTGACCACTAGTCACAAAATATCAACATCCTTGTATACTTTTAAAATACGATGATGGCACATATTTACAAGACAATGTTCGCCCAGGGCTACTTTTCCACACGGGGCAGTGGGAGCCCTGATATTAACCTCGCCGGAACGCAGAAGGAGAAGGAGAAGGAGAAGGAGAAGAAGAAGAAGGTTGCCGCCAGCAGAGCACACACCACCCCGTGTGTTGTACTTTCATTGCCATATTCCTTTCTATATGCAAAGTTTAGATTGGGGCAGGAGCTGAACTTTCTGTTGAACGGCTGACAAACTTAATGGATCTGAATGAGCAGGCTTCCGTATCCAGCCCTAGGAGTCTTCTAAAGACCGCCTCCTGTAGTGTCAAGTTTCAACAAGATAGTCACCACTATCTTTATACCAAGATCATAATGTATGTTCTCCCAGGGACCAGCATAATTTGGTGCACAGAGAAGCAGCAGAAAAACGTTGCCAAACATAATCGTAATTTAACTTTTTGTACTCTTTTTCCAATGTATTATAGAATGTTTTTGTATTTGTGTCTTTTTGTCCAAAACCACTTCCTAGTAGTCATTACTCTATTCTGCAGTCTGAACTCTTTACTCTCCATAAGCTAACCTGTCCCCGTCTAACTTATATACATAGAAGTACTATTGTCCATATTGCACACGTTCCTCTGTAAAATTTTGACATAGGCTGTATTAGCCCAAATAAATTAAAGAGTCTTCAGCGGGTAACTACTCAACATGTTTCGGAGCCTTTTACCCGTGATATCACCCCAGAGCTGGGCACAAGAATAGAAAATGAGCTAAATATTCTGTGTGTTCATTACTGTAGTTCACACAGACTATCGGATAAACCCCATCTTTCCTTATCTTCTGCCAACCCAAGGCATCCTGTGCGTGCTTGGCATTTCAGACATCTACCAGCAAAATCATGGACATTGAATAAATACCTTTCGCCAAAACTGGACCGCTTAAACGTCTGATACCATCTTAATGATTTTTTCTCATCAATTTCGTTTAAAAAAAAAGCTTATTTTATATGCCTCCAGAGAAATCTTTAAGAAGTAACGTAGCCAATCGGGGTTTCCTGAATGAGAAGTGCGGTCCATGGCTACATTGTTGAATATTTTCTTTATTTCGGCCGTGTACGGGCATGCTTTGGCTTGTTTCTGGCTACTGCTGTCTTCCTCCGACAAAGCATAAAAAATTTGTTTGCAGAGACGTGTTTTGGGCAACTCAAGTTTTATCCTATGAAAATACTTTATCCTTATTCTTTATAATATCGTGTTTATCGGTAACCAACCTAGCTCGCCAATTGTGGCGACTGCCGCTGGTGCAGAGCGAACGCGAAGAATTACCTTAACCATTGAATACTGTATTGATTTTAAAGTGGCCTCCGACTCTTTCGTGTTGCATAACCGTGCAGCACCTCCGCGAGTCAGAGAAGGAAAGACCATACTTTTCCATATACTATTACCAAACGCTACACGATTTACATTTTCATGATAAGATATAATACTATACAGATATCCCCGCAGCCGGGATTCTTTTGGTTTTACTGGATTCTTTACATGCGCAAAATCACAATAATTACAACTAGCTACTTATATGTTTTGCATTCCGAGATTTTCACATTGCCCAACCTCCATCTTTAATTGCAATCCATCCTTTTTCCAATTACTATAACCTTAGATTTTTGACAGTTAAATTTCAAGCCCAATTTTTCAACAAATACATGTGCGATATTTAGCATTACAGACCACTCACTTTCGCTTTCTGCTATCAAAAGATCGTCTGCATATAATAAGCAAGGTGCATGAATACTGCCATGAGGTACCCCAAGATTCTGTTCTCAGAGCATATCAATGAGGTCTAACATCACAATAGAGTAAAGCGTCGGAGAGAGGATACATCCTTGTTTGACTCCTTTAATACCTCAAACCAAGAGCTCTCAAAATGACCAAAAATAACTTAACTTTCGACTTTTCCACAGAGGCTTCAACGTATACGTATTGGGTAATACACTAAACCTTGAATGTTGGCATCGGATGAAAGTTTCAGGTCGGGCTTTCCCTGGTAATAGGGTAATAAAGAAGTCATTCCACCTTCTATTTATAGAATCTTGACTATTTTTAAAACTATTATAGGTAGGGACGCCGTTCCAACTTCTATTTATAGGTTTGTGCTTTGGGCGCATCCAATGAGCCACAAACAAAAATTGAATTTTAAATTATGCTAATTAGGGGCACTGTGAAAGTTTAAATGTTGAATATCTTCACAACCATTATTTGTTGAGGTACTATTTCCAATTAAATTCAGAGCTTTGTGAGCACCCAATAAACGACAAACAAAAGTTGTAGCATTTACATTTATGCAAGTTTTGGGGTTACATTGACAGATTTACTTTCAAGATAATCATCTTTTCTAGTTTGTAAACACATGCACTGTAATGCAAATGATGCTGATTCGTTACATTATATATGAGACATGAATAGCGTTCATGTCCTTGCGCTTTATAGAGCTCCCCCCCCTCCCCACAAGCTTCGTCTTTGGTTGTTATACGCGGGACGTGAAACTTAAGATTATGAATAATATATGTTGAAATTTTGAACCTGACATACATGAAAAAGTAAGCGGCAAATACAAGGTGAAGAATGATCTATGTACGGCTCTATAAAAAGGTAAGCAGTAAATACAACGTGAGGAATGATCTATGTACGGCTCTAAAAGCTGAGTGTATTCCACCAAAATCACATTTGTTAACATGGACAAGTCACCACCATTCAACATGTCATTGTAAATATCCTGGACGCAACATGGAATTAACCCCGTTCGATGGGTGCTTCCATTGTCAAGGGGTAGATTTCATGAGAAGATAAGAATTATTACTATTGATAATTAGCTACAAGACAAAATACACAAACATAAATCACAAATCACACAAAATACATACACCACAAATTGTACAATATATATATACCACAAATCGCACAAAAAACATATACCACAACTTGCAGTGTTTACTCATACAGTGAAACCTCTCTACAGCACCCCTGGGACCAGAGAAAAGTGCCCACTCCTGAGAGGATCAGCCCTTCTGGGCAGTATGGATGAGTATGTGTCATGTACATGTACATTATTCATACATACACATATACATGTACAGTGTATACATATTATAATTCAAAGGGATGTGTATACATGCATTACAAAACTGTCTTTCTTCCTTCATTACATAAACAAATTTTAACAGAAGCTGTTAAGAAACTACATGTACATGTACCTGTGAACAAAGACAAGGACCATACTGTCTCAGTATTGGCTATGAAGAACAGGCTTCATCTCACTGGTTATGAAAAAAAACCCCAAAGACATGAAAGTGTCCACTGAGATGACAGAAATCCACACATTGCTTCAAAATTCACAAAGTTGTGAAAACAGTCATTGAGGACTGGCAGACCATACTTTGATGGGTCTGGCCAAATTAGCCCTGTATGTAGTCTATTTTTGACAAAGGGACACTCAGGTTTGTTATGCCTAGAAGTCCAGAGCCTGTGTTCCCTTGGGACTGATAAGCTCAGCAGACTGACATGGCCTCAGGCAAAACCAGACCAGCTCGGACACCAGTCTCAATCATGGTGCACTAACAGCTCTGTGCAGCACTAGTGGGAACTATAGCCCGCCTGGTACATATGGCATTATGGACCAGATATATTTTTGGCATGAGCAGAAAGAGTTTCTCTGTATTTTATTCAGCACCTCATTACACAGTTGTTGGGAGTCCCCTGTGTCTTTGGAGATATACAGCTTTTAAAACTTTAATTGCCCCTCATTTGCATAATTTTAATCATCATGACTATTCCAAACCAAGTGCACAAATTCATTGGTAGCTCAGTCAAGGTGGGAAGTTTAGTGGTTTTGGGAATAATAGTGTCTGAGAAAAACTGCAGAAAAATTTGAATGCCATGGAAAGAAAGAAAGAAAGAAAGAAAGAAAGAAAGAAAGAAAGAAAGAAAGAAAGAAAGGAAAAAATATGTCTGGGTTGGCACCCAGACATAAAAATGTTGTAAAGGGTTAAAATTTGTTATTTCTCAAATTTGCAATACTTTGACAGCTAAAAAATCTGACAATAAGTCCATGTGATAGCCCATTCTCACAAACGTATTGGTAACATTTGGAAGTGTTTTCCTAAGTGCATTAGTGTCGATGATATTGAAGATACTAAAGTTTTAATGTCCCTAATTTGCATAGTTTTAAACATGTTGATTATTCCAAATCAGAGAGACAGCTTCCCTACTTGCTCTGTTACCATGCCAAGTTTAAACATTGTAGCCTGCACAGTGTCCGAGAAAAGCTCCGGACAAATAGGCACACATGAGAGCCCATCCTCACAACCTTATAACTAGCATTTGGAATCGTGTCTATATCTATCATAGTTTGGCAGATATTTAGGATTTTGATTTGTCAATTACATAATCTGCATAATTTTGACAGCCACAAATCTGAATATAGGTGCATGTAATAGCCCATCCTTACAAACTGACAGCTGTCACTTGTACAGGTTTATGGGTTAAAAGATTTACTGGCGCAGCCCCGCTGTCTGTCTTGTCTGGGTGTTGTCACCTGCAGCATGTTCCCGACTATACGTCTCGTGCTGTCCTGTCCATACTTGTCTTTTCCCATAGAGGGCTGAGCCCTCTTTCCCAATCGCTAAATTTATTTTTGTAACAAGAAGAATGTACTTTAGGTGAATAAAATATGTTTAAACCAAACTTACAGATAACATTTCGAATCGTGTTTCTATCTACCATAGTTTTGAAGATACCCGTACTGAGGATATAAGATTTCCGATAAGCTGCATAATTTTGACAGCTACAAATCTGACAATAGGTACGTCTGATGGCCCATTCTCACAAACCTATTAGTAACATTTGGAACTGTGTCTCTTTGTATAATAGGTTCCATGATATTGAAGATTAAAAATTTTGAATGGCCCTAATTTGCATTAAATTAAACATGTCAAGTATTCCAAATCAGAGACCCTACCAACTCTGTTACCATACCAAGTTTAAACATTGTAGTTTGCACGGTGTCTGAGACAAGCTCTGGACAAATTATGTGGCGGAAAGAAGAAAGAAAGATTTTTGAGAAGCAGAATGCTGGGTTGGCACCCAGACATAATTATATAACTGGCACGATTGTGTTGTAATGCAATGTTAAACTAAAAAAATATATATCTTTGCTACAAAGCATATCTGTCTGTTTTAGAGGTTACATGTTAATCACAAAAATATGCAGTTTTGCAAGACCTACAATTTGGATTCCACATGGTCAAAACCGGACGAAAATTGACAAAGTTATAGCTGTATGAAAATTTCAAAGGTCCAAATGACCTTGATCTTTGACCTTTAGAGGTCACATGCAAATTACAAAAATGTGCAGCGTTACAAACCTATAAATTGAAGTTGGATTGCTTACCTGCACCTATAATAGTTTTTGATATTTTCAAGATTTTAAATTTCAAATGCCTGTAATTTGTAAAATCTTGAACATATTTTCTCCTCTTCATTAAAAGGTACAAATTCATGCAAAGACCTATAATCACGCCAAATTTGAAGTTTGTGAGTGTAGTAGTGTTCGAGAAAACTGGCGAACAAAATATTGTAGTAAAGAAAAAAAAGAACTCTAGGAAAAACAGAATATTTTGTGTTGGCACACAAACATATAATCACGTTGAAACACTGGGGGCATTGCAGGTAGGGGAACACTTTTGTTTACTCCACGGTTTAAAGTATAGTGTGTCACTGATGCATGGTGCTGTAGGCGGAAATCACTTGGTGACCCGCCAGAACTGACCTAATTCTTAACTCCTATGTAAACTGAATTTTTCCCGTTGTGTGCGTGTATGTGTGTGTGTGTGTATGTGTGTGTGTGTTTGTTGTCTTATTATGTCTGGGTGCCAACCAATGTGCCTGTATAGGTTTGTGACACTTGCCAATAAAATGGACAGTAAATAAAAGTTGTATAATTTCAAATTATGCTAATTAGGGCCATTGAAAAATTTAAAACTTGAATATCTCCAAAACTATCATAGATAGAGATACTGTTCCAACTTCAATTTATGGGTTTGTGGTAAAGCCGCATCCAATGAACCATGAATCAAAGTTGTAGGATTTCAATTCATGCAAATTAGGTGAATATGCAAAATTTAAATTTTAAATAGCTTGAAAATTATTATAGATAGAGGTGTCATTCCAACTTCAATTTAAAGGTTTGTATAAAAGCCGCATCCGATGAGCCTTACTCCAAAATTTTGATTTATGCAAGTAAGATGATTACACAAAATCTAAATCTTTTTGAATAAATTCAAAACTATTATAGATAGAGGTGCCATCCCAACTTCAATTTAAAGGTTTGTAACATAAACGCATCCAATAAAACAAAACTGTACAATTTTAATTTATGCAAATTAGGTGAATGCACAAAATTTAAATCTTAAACAAATTTAAAGCTATGATACATGTAGGTGCCATTCCAACTTCAACGTGCAGGTTTGTGACATAGCTGCATCTAATGAAGCATGAATCAAAGTTTTAGAATTTTAATTTGTGCAAATTAGGTGAATACACAAAATTTAAATCTTGAATAGCTTCAAAACTATCATAAAGAAAAGTGTCATTCTAAGTTCACTCTATATGTTTGTGACATAGGTACATCCAATGAACCATGTGCTAAAGTTTGTAGAATTTTAATTTATGCGAATAAGGCGAATACACAAAATGTAAAACTTGAATAACTTCAAAACTATTATACATAGAAGTACCGTTGCAAGCTCAATTTGTAAGTTTGTGACAGTCACATCCAACAAACCAAGAACCAAAGTTGTAGCATTTTAATTTATACAAATTAGGCTGATACACAAAATTTAGATAATGTTGAACAAAGGCAAAGTGTAGCGTTTCAAACTGTTCTCATTTTGAAGGCACCCAGACATATTTGCTTTGAAGCAAATCTTCTTTCTAGTTTCTCATGTGTACTTGTGATGCATCGCGGGTCTTACCCTGCCCGTGGTGCCGCGATGTACAGGGGTATCATCATCATCATCATCATCATCATCATCATCATCATCATCATCATCATCATCATCATCATCATCATCATCATCATCATCATCATCATCATCATCATCATCATACAAACATACAATTTACATTATATTATATTTGACCGTTTGTGTTATCATTTTTTTCTTCTGTTCGAACATTGGCGATACAGTAAGCAAAGAACCGTTTTGGAATGATTATCCGATTAAAAGTAAATATACAAATCCAAATAATATATTTGAACGTTTGTGTCGTCATATAATGTATATTACATTGAAACATTGGAGGTTTTGTATAGTTTATTTCATAATTAACTCATAATCACAAGTTTATTAAAAAATCATAAAAAAGATGTCAGGATGACAGTGTAAGCTTTAGTATAACGACTTACCGTGAGCAGGACCACGGTACATGCGTCATGTTTTTAACCATAAATGGGTATGGAACGTTTTTATTCATCATGCAAGGTTTTCTATAAATTTGAAAAGTATGCGTTCATTATTATCTATCACTAATCGAATGTGAAGTGTTTTCCGGCCAATGTTTCTTTGAAGAAGCGAGCTTAAACCTTTTTTCTATGTTAATGCATAAGTCAACAATCGATCATTTTTATCTCTGAATGCCTGCAGCATACAACTGGCACCTGAAGCAGCGTCTAACGTTTTATTTTTCCTTTGTTTTTTTTTTTTTCATATTCTCCCTTATGCCACAAAACAATGAAGTCCAAACTTACTGACAGAATGTATTTAGACAGATTGAATACGCAAAAATTTATTACGAACAAACTTTTAGTTTCAGTGAAATACGTGGATCTGAAGATGTCTACGCGTGAAAATGATTAGCGTAGATCTTTGTGACGGTTGAAATTTCATTAACTACTTGCAAAAACATTTTAGAAATTCTGGGATGCCTCCCAGACTATGACAGTCTATATATTAAAGAAACCCTTTGATGCCGCCTAGACTATTATAACCTATAACAAACCTTTTGATGCCTATGATAAACATTTTGATGCCTCCCAGACTATGATAGCCTATAATAAACCCTTTGATGCCTCACAGACTATTTAAATGCCAGAATTTAAGAAAAGAAATGTACCAGTTTCAGTTTAAAAAATAAATGAGAAACATATGCCTGGGTCTGACGGAAGTTTATTCATTCTAAACAACACATAAAGCAACAATGGCCCCACCTCCATGGGGAGATAGATGGAGGATGTACATGGAGAGTTTAGTGCTCCCCCATCATCGGTCTGCTGGGGTCCCCAGGTTGCAAATCCCAATGCATAAAAACAGATTATTTGATTTGTTCCGATCCTGCCACCTGTGAAGCACATGTACTTGACCTTGACCATCACTTTCTTTCTAACATTTTCTTTTCTTGCGCAAAGTTTTGTCCTTCTGGTTCTGTTGGGGCTTCAGGTAAAGCCTACAGAATGCAGTCTTTATTTTTTGAACATGCCAGTTGCATGTTCAGCTTATAGTTTAATATGCAAAACTTCCGAATGGGGTAGTACACAGGGAATATATCTAAATGATGTTTGCTTCACTTTTGTAGACTATGGCTAAGAATTTAGGAATCATGTCCTTTAATGTTCGGGGTATTCAAGACTTCGAGAAAAGAAGAGAGATGTTCAGATGGTTTCGGAATAAAAAGTATTCCATCTTTATGCTTCAAGAAGCACACTGTACAAAAAAATAGAGAAACAATGGTATGCAGAGTAGGGATTTAATATTTATTTGTGTCATGGCCAGTCAGATGCTCGAGGTGTGTGTATTCTTTTCAAAAATGATTTTGATTATCAGATTCATAATATAATAAAAGAGAGCTCTGGCAGATATTTAATATTAGACATCACTATTCATCAGCAAAGATTAACATTAGCGAATATATATGGCTGTAATGAAGATAAACCTACATTTTATGAAGAATTTATAGAACAGGTAGATCCCTCCCAAATGACCTTCGAATCATTGGAGGTGACTTCAATTTTGTTTTGGATATCATGAAAGATAAATGTGGAGGAAACAGTAATACACACCTAAAAAATCAACAGGTTATTTCAAATTGGATGGAAGATACTGATCTTTTGGACATCTGGAGACAATCCTGATATGTATAAATGTACCTGGAAACGAAAGAATCCATCTTTAATTCAGAGTCGTTTAGACTTTTTAAAATATCTTCTGACATTGTGAGTTGCATTGAAGAGGCCGATATAATCTCAGGATTCAAATCTGACCATTCAACCATAACCCTCAAAATAGGAATAAACACACAGCCTAGAGGATCAGGATTTTGGAAACTTAATTGTTCTTTTCTGCAAGACAACGAATATGTAAACATGGTGAATGATATTTTCGAAAAAGCTGGACAAATCGTTGAAACTGAGGAGCCAATATTAATATGGGAATGTTAAAACTCAAAATTAGCTCGGAAAATATGAGGTATGCAGCCAAAAAGAAAAAAAAAGCAGGCAAAATAAAATTGTCAGTTTAGAAAAACAAATAAAACAATATGATATAGATACTATTGGTCCATTGAGTATCGATGAGGAAACTAAATTAAAAGAGATTAAACTGGAACTTGAAAAAGAATTAGAATACAATACAAATGGTGCAATACTCAGAAGTAAAATACGTTGGTATGAAGAAGGTGAAAAACCTTCCAAATATTTTTTTAATCTTGAAAAGAGAAATTATAACAACAAAGTAATTAATAAATTGAATATGAAAGGTTAAACTATTAATAATCCCAAGGAAATACAACAAGAAGAAAAAGAATTTTGTTGACAAATTGTATACTAGTGAAGTACAAGAAACAGACATAAATATCCAAGCTATAGAAGATTTTGTTAATAATGCAGACATTCCAAGAGTTTCTGCGTCAGATATGTTGCATTGTGAGGGTGAATTAACAGAATCTGAACTTCTGAATGCTCTTAAAAATACATCAAATAATAAGTCTCCAGGCTCTGATGGTTACCAAGCAGAATTCAATAAAGTTTTTTTTTTGACAAATCCAAAAGCTATTTATTAAATTAATTGAATACATCTTATGGAAGAGGATTATTATCTACAACCCAGAGACATGAATTAATAACACTATACCAAAAAAGACAAAGATCCTATGGAACTAAAAAATAGGAGGCCAATTACTCTTTTAAATCAAGATTATAAACTTGCTGCAAAATGCATTCCTTTAGTTTAAAGAAAGTCCTCTAAAAATAATCAACGAAGATCAAACAGGCTTTTTAGAAAATAGATATATAGGGCAGAATACAAATAAAGTACTAAATTTGATGGACCTTGTTGATGAAAAAGCTATCCCAGCCCTCCTGGTGCTGATTGACTTTGAAAAAGCTTTCGACTGTTTAGAGTGGAAATTCACCAAAAAATGTTTAGAGTATTTTAAATTTGGCCCCTCAATCCAATAGTGGATAGAGATCCGTTATACAAACATGAATAGCTGCGTGATTAATAACGGTTGGACTTCGGATCAATTTAACCCTACACGAGGCGTTCGCCAAGGGTGTCATCTCTCTCCATAGTTGTTCATTTTATGCGCTGAAATTCTCGCAATTGCCATTAGAAAAGATGAAAATAGATTAGGAATTGATGTGGAAGATAAAGAATACAAGATTTCGCAGTAAGCTGATGACACGTCCTTCACCTTACTGGCCAATGAACAGAATTTGATTAAAGTTTTTGAGATTATGAAACAATATGAAAAATTGTCGGGCCTAAAAGTTAATTTAGATAAAACAGTAGTATTTCCTATTGGAGCCATTAAAAAATTCAAATACCACCTTTGCCAAAAATTTGAATTTACAATGGACAGACAAATCTGCACTTCTTCTGGGTGTTGAAATTACACCTAAGGGAGACAAGTGTGAAAATTTAAACTACCTCCCGAAACTTCAGAAAATGGAAAAAATATTCAACTCATGGGACAAAAGAAGTCTATCGGTATAGGTAAAACTTTCATTATAAAATTCTTAGCATTGTCCCAGCTATTACATTTGGTATCAGCTATTCGAAACCCTACAAAACCGCTTATGAAAAAAAATTGAACCACTAATGTTTAAATACCTTCTGCTATTCCACCAAAGTGGAAAGACGCCTTAGAAAACAGAACATATGCAGAAGAAAATGAGGTGTGGGATATAGAAAAAAAAAACGATAAAAAAATTACAGATTGGTAAAGTACCACATTTTGTGTATCCTTATTTTTTAGAGAACAATATAGGAAGCCAGTTACATCTGATATAAAAATGGAATAGCGATCTGAATTGTGACATTAATGAAACAGAATGGTGCACATATTTTAAAATCATGTACTCTGCTACCATATCTTCAAAAATAAGGAGTATTCAGTTTAAATTTCTACACAGAATTGTATTTTCAAATGAGAAATTATTCAACTCGAAAATTACAAGAACAAACTTGTGTAGTTTCTGTAAGACAGAAATTGAAACTACTGAACATCTGTTCTGGGAATGTGAACATGTTTTCCAGTTTTGGGAGCATTAATGAGTTCACTATTAAACGGGTCCAAATAGGTGACAAAAGTTTAAAACCAATCTACAATTTGATTTTTATTCCAGGCAAAAAATTATATATGCTTGCAAACGTGGGAATCGTATGCCCAATGTTATTGGTTTGAGAGCTCTGGTCAAGAAAGTTAAATTTATTGAGTATTGTATTGCCAGCAACAGAAGGAAGGTCAGTAAACATGAAAAGAAATGGTCAGGACTTACTATAGAAAATGGTCTGGACTTACTATAGACTAGACATCTAGTCATCGGTGAACATATGACCTTGAACAGTCATTATGGTATACATATGTAAACAAAAAATTCTTATTGTAAATGCTCAAAGTACTTGTATCTGTAGTGTGTGATGAAAAACTCTACAAATACCTGATGTACATTGATTTATGAAAGTGAAACTCTGTATTCTGTATCTACCTCACGTATGGCAGTAAAAAATATCAAGAAAAAAAAAAATAAAAGTCCAAGAGCGTCACCGCAAGACGGAGGGGTTCTCCGGAGGGTGCTGTCACCTTGTAGCAATAAACAGAACTTTGAAACTGGAAACCTTTGATCCAATGACCGGCAAAGCAAGCTCTCTCTCTCTCTCTCTCTCTCTCTCTCTCTCTCTCTCTCTCTCTCTCTCTCTCTCTCTCTCTCTCTCTCTCTCTCTCTCTCTCTCTCTCTCTCTCTCTCTCTCTCTCTCTCTCTCTCTCTCTCTCTCTCAGCATGATTATACTTCCATACATCAACTGTTGAGTTTTTGTAAAAAGGTTCAATGGTTTTGAAAATTATGCAAATTTGGGCCCTTCGAAAATTTGATTTTTTGTAATTACAGGTGCCTCAGACTGTGCCCAGGTAACAAATTAAACTGACGTCAACGTAGGCAATATGTAAAAGGAGAAAGAACATACATTTTGAACATGTTTCAACAAATGTCCAAGTTACCCCAGGCTTGACAAAAATATATGGTGTGGTTTTGGTAGCCTGACCACACCTTAGTGAAAGGCCGGACCCCAAATAAATTTTGTGAAAGATAAAAAAAAAAAAAAAAAAAAAATGCCGCCCTTCCCTTATAAAATTTGATCGACCCTGGCAAAGATTTTATCGGTTGCAGTGTGCCATTATTTTGCAGTAGAGTCACCTTAAAAGCCAGCATTTTATTTTCACTTGTCTGGAGGGTGGCGTAGAAACAGCAGATCAGCATAGCCCCCATTTTAAGATTTAAATTAAAGTCACCTCGTACACAGCATACATAGCCACTGTTGTTCGGTTATTATTTTCGTAATATTTCACTAGGTTCCAGGTGTCCATTCTCCAAGATACCAGGATAAATGGTCGTTAGAGTACAAAAAATTATTGACCCTGACTGAAAGATTTTATCGGGAAAGTGGCCATCATGTGCCGTTAATTTGCAGTGAAGTCAACTCAAACGCAGCATTTTATTTCAACTTGTCTGGAGGGTTAATTTGAGCCAGGAAAACAGCATAGCTACATAGCCCTAGTTGTTCGGTGATCTTTATCATAATAAATTTTCTGGGTTCCAGGTGTCCGTTCTCTGAGATAGCAGGGCAAACGGTCTTTAAAGTACTTTTAAACATGACTTATTATCCAATCTTTAATTTGCCCCCTCAGTTGTAACTGAAGCAGTGATCATGGTTAGTTACAAATCAAACTGAAACATGATATCCTGAGTCGGCAAATCATGCTCCTTGGTGAATACTATTTTGAACATGGTGCAATGCATTGTAGGACAGTTGCACAAAAATACATTTGATTTGGATATCAAAGTGATTCGTGGCCACAGCATGGATCATGTACTTTTGGTTTCATGTATCATGAACCCACCAAGATCATCTCAACACTATCCTCATTTGCAAACCAATGTCAATGGGTGTGGAATCCACAATTTTCAAACTGGCAGCCAAGTCCATGGGTTAGTCCTGATTGGATATTTTGAAGAGGTAATATCCAAAATATATGTGTGATTAGTGTTAATGGAAGGTTAATTTGTTGAAGGAATGTAATGTAAAATATATAATGGAACTTTTCCAGTGTGAGCATTACCTAAAAATGTAAATTTAATGCCTTAAAATTACCAGTTGTTGGTGGCGGTGGGCCCCAGAATAGGAATATTGTATCAGGCACTGGAGTTGCCCCCAGGCTATGAATTAAGTAGCAGCACTGGACAGGCATGCCAAGCACCCAGCTGCATCAAAGTTGGACCTTTAGTTTGTGGAGAAAGATGCCCTGATAGTGGATACAGGTCTGAAGGTACTGGTGAGTGTTTCTATAATTGGTAAACATGTTACCTCTTAACGTCAAAGGTCAAGGTCATTTAGACCTTTGAAAGTTTCATGCAGCCATAACTTGGTCAATTTTTATCCAATTTTAATCATATGGGACTCAACTTGTAGGTATTGCATCACTGCACATTTTTGTAATTTACATGTGACCTCTAAAAGTAAAAGGTCAATTTACTTGGCGCTTTAAAATTTTCATCTAGCCAAAACTTGATCAATTTTCATCTGAGTTTGTTCATGTTGGGCTTAAATTGCAGATATTGTAAGACTGTGTATGTTTGTAACTTACAAGTGACCCCTAAAGGTCAAGGTCATTTGGGCCTTTGAAATTTTCATCTAGCCCTAACTTGGTCCAATTTCAGTCATACTGAGCTCAAACTGTAGGTACACTGTATTGCAACACTGCACATTTTTGTAATTTAAATGTAACCTCTTGAAGTCAAAGATCACGATCATTTGGACTTTTGAAATTTTCATCTAGCCATATTTACAACTTTGGAAGGCACACAGACAGATTGCTTTGAAGTCAATCTTCTTTTGTAGTTATTCATTTTTCTCCTGCGAGTTATTTTTAATCTTGTGGGGGTAATAGTGTAACACCAGAGCAAAGCGGGCAATTCTTCGGTTGGATTTGGAAAAAAAAATGTACAGTGGCTCCCCTCAGATGAGACTCTCTGACCCTGTAACCATGAATATTTATTTTTACTCTAGGACTGAACAGAACGCTGCCTCTTGGGCACACAGGGATGCATGAAATGACCAGGCCAGTATGTGCCATCTTTCATCAATGCTTACCTTGTCTTTCTGTTGATATATCATAGGTGGGCCAGCAGGCGAGCCCTGCCAGCTCCATCTGCCACCTAGTGGCAACATACCAAACTGTCTCATGTCCCATCTGTGGCTCTGACCTTTTGATGCATTTGGAAGGCAACGTGAGTACATGCAATCAGCTTCCTTTGTATTGCCAAGCATAACTGTCACCGAAATCTGCCACAACACTACCCTCACGCAACCAAAACACAGATCACCGGGTGATTGATGTTGAAGTTAGACATGTGCCGTGGATGTTATCATGTAAAGTCCCTAGATGGTACTCAGATGCTATTAGTTGCAAAAGAAAGGTGAAAATGTTCCTCACAAGTTAATGCTTATGACATTCCCATTTTGCACTGACCAAATGACCGTTATGGGATAATGCCTGCAAAAATTATGAGATGACCATAGCAGAAGCTCAACTGACTGACATCACTGAGGGATTTTTTTTTTTCGGGGGGGGGGGGGGGGGGAGGGCATCTTTTTTCAGAAGTTAAACCTGTTTTAAGAATATTTGATGCACAAAAATTAAGCATATTTAGAAAAGTATTCACATAAACAAAGTGCATACCTTCCAACAGGGAATGATCCCCTTATTCAAAATCTGTCAAGTGTCAGTTTTATGGACTAATTATTGAAATACCAGTTGAGCTGGCGATATGTAAGAGAAATGTCACATACTTATTCAGGGATATGAATTCCATATTCCTATTTACACAGATGCGAAAATATAACTTTTCATAGATTTCACCAAACTCTAAAAATTTTGCACATAAATCAGGTCTACCTATGTGGTTTAAAAATGTCCCACACATTTTCCTTATCCCTGTTTTGTGTTTTAATTGTGCTAACATTAATTTTTACATATTTTGGGGGCCCTCTGAAGTTGAAAGACCCAGCTGGAAAATTAATGAATATATTGAACATTTCTGGTGTATTTTTTCTGGTACACATTATTTCTGCACAGAAATTTTATTCAAGCTTTGACATATTTATTATTATATTTGTTTCAGCACAGGACGTCTCATACACTGTCACAGATCTCAATACTTAAGAAATATGCTTAAAAATAAAATAAACTAATTAAAATTAATAAAAAAATAACTGCAAAAATTTCTGGATCATGTACATCAAAACTATAAATTTTTAAATGTTTGCATTAGTATTTTTCAATCTGCAAGCCTTGTTAGGTATTAGGTAGCACTCTACTGTTAAAGGGGAACAGCAGTGAAAGTTTTTACTTTTTTTAGTCATTAATGGTCATTTTAGGTGTTCATGTGACAAATTTTTAACATTTTTTCTCAAACAGGTATTTAGTTAGAGCTATTTTATATTTCCAGTAGGTGTTCTGATGTGTGATGTCACCTGGGCTACCCTCCATAAATAATACACAAACCTTGAGGGGCACCAAGCTGAGATACACAACATTAGCAGGCATATCATAATGACTTGTGTACTCTGTTAATCACCCCCTTTGATCTTATCAGTGTGGTATATTAGTTGACACCTGCTTCAGTAGTTGATTACACAACCTCAGGAGCTGTTAGCTTGTGTATATTGATTTCTGCATTTTTCTTTCCTTATTAATCCTCATTAAATGAGTAAATATCTCAGTTTAGTAAATTTGATTATATCTATACACACTGCTTCATCCATAGTAAAAGTGGAACATGTGTACTTGGTCAGGTTTCCATGTTTTTGTCAGAGTTTCACTCAGCTGTCATTGCATTAGCTGGAGCAGTTAGTCCAGATGACATCACAACCCCTCATTTACATATCTAAGAAAACTTGATATCTGCTTATCCAGTAGGGAATAAAGTTTGCATTTTCTGATATTGGTTCACATTTATTATATGAAACGACACAAAAATTGTAAATTATCACCGCAGTACCCCTTTAAGGTACACAATAGTGTCTGCTGTGGATACCATCACAATGTTGAATCAAAAGATAATGACACAATGCTAGTACTTACACATTATAAGAGGAAACAGTGATAGATATTTAGCCGTCAAGGATTATTGTATAGAGACATAGGCACACTTTATACTATTCAAAGAGGAAAGAATTTAGAACTATTAAAGAATCTTCCTTCAGGCTAACAATTTAGCTTTCATTCAACATGCAGCAAAAGAAAAGAATAGTTGGTAGTTAAACAGTCCATGTTTCATGACCATTGCTGACCAGCCCATATACACAGGGATTTTTCAGCTTTACAGTAACAATGAGTAACGAAGAAAGATGATTTGCTGCATTGTAAATCAGTGTGTCTTCAAAGCATATTGGTATGGCAAAGTACAACTATTCCATAAAACAGGAGTAGAAGTTGGAATGGCATCTCTATCTATTATAGCTTTGAAGTTATTCAAGATTTAAAATTTCTTATGGTGCTATTTAGCATAATTTAATTACTACAACTTTTATTTTTAATTCATTATGTGCGCAGTGGTCAACAACCCCCAGTAGAAGTTGGAATGACATCTCTATCTGTTATAGTGTTGAAGATATTCAAGATTGAAAATTTTGCATACTGCTAATTAGCATAATTTAAATTGCTACAACTTTTGTTTTAGATTCATTACATGCACCATGGTCAACAACCCCCTAGTAGAAGTTAAAATGACATCTCTATCTATAATAGTTTTGAAGATATTCAAGTTTTAAAATTTCCAATGCTGCTAATTAGCATAACTTAAATGGCTACAACTTTTGTTTTAAATTCATTAGATGAACACCGGCCAATAACCCACTAGTAGAAGTTGGCATGACATATCTATCTATCTATTATACTTTTGAAGATATTCAAGATTTAAATTTCAAATGGCCCTAATTTGCATAATTTTACACATCTTCATTCCTCTGTATAAAACGGTCAAACTCCTTGTATGGAGGTACAATCATGCCAAGTTTGGAGTTTCATGTATAGCAGTGTCCGAGATAAGTGTCAGGACAAATTCGCTGGTAAAGTAAAAAGAAAGAATTTTAGGAAAAACAGTAAAAAGTGTGTGTTGACACACACACTTTAATTATGTCTGGGTGCCAACATTATATTATAGATAGAGATGCCATTCCAACCTTGTGTAACTGGTAAAGCAGAGCAAATATATTTTCCTGCCCAGCCACTGGATTTCTTGGGCATCATGCCCAGACACAGAGGTCTTGGCAATGGTGGTCGAGAGGTAAGTGTACTTACTAATACTGATTTTGTCCAAATATCCCATTTTCCTGCCAAGCCACATCGCCGTTGTTCCATATTAAAAAGTCTGGAGAGAAGTTTGTTCAGGCTGATGTCTTCAGTGTGCTGATTTAACCTCTAGACAACATGTTGCCAAGTCAAGCCTGTCTACTCAGTTAAATTCCCCAGTACAACATCCAACACTGTTTTCCCCTTTTTCCATTCCCATACCAACCATCTTGAGATCCTCTCACCAAATGATGGAGACTTGAAAGGTACACCTACCTTGACATACACCCAACTGTTACCCCATAATGGTAAAAATGTCATTAAATACCTAGGCCTAAGAGGTACAGAGTTTGTGGATATGTATTTTTGAGAAAAAAAAATTATCCCTGAATGTATATATTTGACAGTGTTCCCATGTTAACCTTTAAAATTCGGGTTTTTTCAGAAGTGAAAAAACCATGGAACCGAGTTGTACATGTCCTCTTGGTTTACATATTTCCAGAGGACAGCAAACTCCAAACTTGAAAGATAACATCTTGGAATCATTGTAACTTTACAGTATAACTGTTTCCATACCTAGAAGTTCCACTGAATGACCACCTGAAGATTTAGGCTACGGACCGTTACTTCCAGATGAATCTATTTTAGCTACAAATCATACCTCAAGCCTAGAGTGATAGAGAAAGATAACGGATGTCCGGCTTGTTTTGAATCTTTTCCACATTCTGAATGAAGCACCTACAATATCAAGTGCACTCTGAAATACATGTAGTTGGTGATGACATATTGGCAAGGCGACTGGTGCCAAAGGTTGCAAGTTCGAGTCCCGCTTGTTCCGAACATAAAATATATATAAAGATAAACAGGTATTTTTGTGTGTGATGCATGAAACTCAATAATAAAATTTCATACAGCCTGAGTTCCCACTGCATTGAATACTGAAAAAATAAAGTGGTTAAAATTTTAATAATTTAGGATATAGCATTTTAAATTCTTCAGTTCAACATCTTCATTTACCATGAGTGGTTTGACTTTTCAACCTGCAGCAACTTCTGAGATACACGGTATCTGATTTTTATCAACACTCCATAAACCCTGTTTTCAACTAATTTCAACAGTAGTGAAAAACAATTTGACTGAGAATTGTAGATTATGAAGTTAACATGCCCCAGGTCAATGTCAGCTTTCCTTGGTATGGATTGGACACTGTTGACTCAATCTTAATTCAAAGGGGAAAAGGTTAAGTAAGTCATAGGAATACATATCCATAGCTGCCATGATTTACAGAGACAAAAACATGAAACAATGCCCTGTGCTCTTATTGGCTCTATTTGTACTAAAACTTTCCCCAGGTCAGTGCACGCACATAAATCTCGCACACCACAGACACAAAAAGACATCCATGGGCCTATGCTAGGGACAGGTCTAGACTTCAAAAAGTTGTATCCAAAATTGGAAATATAACCATGATTAATGATTTTGTTGTGATACAGTGGTACCTGCTCTAAAGACCACCTCTCGTGAAAGACCGCACTAGTGTTTAAGACCGCCATTTCAAGACAATGGCCTTTAATTTCTTTGTAAGCTTACCTGCAGTGAAAGACCACCTGCCCTATGTGACCACTTTTGTCTGGCTTTAAGAGTGGTCTTAAATAGCAGGTACCACTGTAATTCATTTTAAAATATTTTAGCCGTTGTTATCTTTTGAGAAAGATAAGTGTTTGTGAATACATTTGTATTATTCATATTTGCACTACTGATAGACTGATAGGGAGGTATTTGAATTATGTATATGCAACATTTCGTGGACATTCTTAATTTAGTATTTCTTGCCATCAATAGAGGGCTCTGGCGATCAAAGCTCAAATGTGGTCATTTGTATCGCGCCTTATGCAAATGCGGTAATTTGATAAAACAAAGGGCTTGAGCGGCCAGGGCAGGAGAGGGCGCAATTTTCGGGGAGCACGGACGTGCCCCGGAATTGCTCTGAAGATTTATGCTTGGAAGCTCCAACGATTGTAAGTTTTTCATTATTTCTTGACTTTAAGAGAATTATTGTTGTTTAATATTGTCTGCATCATACTTGCAGCTTGATTGTATTGCTTGTAAAGTTTTTTAACATTAGTTAAAGGTAAATTGAAATTGCGTAAAAGTTATGAGAAATGTGTTAAATTAGATGGCTTTTGTTTACAGGTTTTACCGTACCATATTGTACCGTGCCGTACCATATGTGAGAACAGGTCGTACACTGCACTTGTGCATGTTAAGAAACACGTTGATGACCAGAAGGACGAAATAAAAGATCAACCCTCTCCTCAAGAAATCGGCCTCTGGTCGTTGTCATTAATCCTTTCATGTTTTAACAGCCGTTTATATATTTGATTAGCCAAACTCAGGAAGCATTAGCACTTGGCTAATTGAATAATAGTCACAGTGGTCCCTGCTACTCACAAAGACAGATTTCATAGAATAAAAATTTGTTTACATATATTTTTTTCTGTCACACATAATTACACCCAAGAGTGAGTAAGTTTCCACAATTTTTTTATCTATACATAACGTCATTTAACACAGTCTGGTAGTCCTTTGGTTTTACAAGATCAATGATATACACATTTCTAATACCATTATGTAGGATTATATATTGACACTTTCATGATTTATTTCCTTGTACTTGTATCTTTGGGGTTAACTGGCTTAATATCCTCCGCTCGAGGCAGTTCCCACTCTAATGGCTGATCATAGCTCATCAGATGAATGTATGCATCTTTAGAAAGAAAAGAATTAGCATCCAGAAACATAGGTTTGTTGTCAACCATACAAGTGGCTAATATGCCAGGGATATCTGGTACAATCACATCACTAGCTTTAAAAATGTGTTCTTTTTCTCTCAACAGGAGTGAGTAGGTCGTCGCTGTGAAAGTCCCAGCTGACGGCTTGAAGTACATCTTGGTGATGTAACGCTTGGTAAACCAATGCAGCAACAGTGGCGTCAGAAAAATAAAGAAAGTGAAGGTAGTCCCAAGAGCAACAGCCAGGCCCACGCTGCTCACTCCAATTTTGGAGATTAAAAATGGCTGAATGGCCAGTCCTGTTATGCTGGTGGACAGGGAAAAGGCCTTCACCAGCTTTATCATTTTGGATATACCTCCAAGGTAAACAAGTTCTCCTTTTTCTGGGTGATTTCTTGGCAGCTTTGTTATGTCCACTTCATCCATAAAATGTCTGTGACACTGTAAGCTGGGTAATGCTCCACTCAGACTCTGTGATAGGTGTGGTTTTCTGAGCCAGGTTCTTGTTCCAGAGGAAGTAATATACACAATCTGAAATCAGAGAAACATCAGATACAGAAGTACCTGCTGCATGAGCTCTTTGCCAAGAAACATGTCAACACATGGCCTTCCAGTATGTGACCACTCTTTGCCAAACAAAAGTGTCAACAGATGGCTTTTACTGCAGGTAATCTACAACGAAACTGACTTGTGTGTGGGCTTTCCAGGTATATCCATATACGAGACTGCATATATATACACCTGTTCCACTGTATCACTTGGTTAATGCTTTGCCCCCCCCCCCCCCCCCCCCATAGGTGAGGTTACATTTCCAGTAGAGGACACTGCAATCATCAGGCACTAGCCTGGGCTTGTTATTCATATAGTGAGTGCACCTTCTGATCATGGTTCAAGCTGTCATAGTAATGTGTGGCCAAACAGAAAAAAGGTTTTGATTGCAACCTTCACTCGAGGATTTAATGTAGAAATGTGACTAATCAAAAGCCTTAGCATAAGTATTAAACTGTACATTTATCCCATTTTCCCCAGCTTTTAAATCTTCAACCAAAATGACTTCACTTCTGATCAAGCACCAATTTGGGTCATATTGCATTATTTAGACATAGGAGAAACAAAATCCAGTATGCGTTGCCTTTTTGGGATAACTTGTTGGTAGCCTAGACATTTGTGTTTTCACTTGCCCAAACCTAATTGAGACACAACATGACAGTCTGCCAAATTGTACCAATTTTATCTCCACAAGGCAAGCCATACTGGATTCTCTGCAGCCAAAACTCCCGAAATATTTTTCTTTGTTTAGTTTCTAGGAATGTTGGATGTTAGAATAAGCTGATTCTAAAGTGAGATGTCAGACAACCTTCCAACATCAAACAGTCCTAGAAACAAAAAAAAACAAAAAAAAAACAAAATTTGCAAAAAGTGAGATACCCTTTTAGTATTCACTTCTTATACTTTATTTTGCCACAAGAATTTTGAAGTTTGAATGCAAAAATAAAAAAGTTGAATCCATTTCAAACTGACAAATTAGGAAACTTGTACATTCACTTTGCACAATTGCATTATAAACACAAGACACGTGACACAAATGACAATGCCAAAACACAATCTCTACTTTATGTACTTTTCAAAAAATATATATACTTTGCTGCACTTATCATTTTTTAGTTTCTTGTTTTTTATGGACACTTCTGCTAAGCAGAAGTTTATCCTTAAATATCAATGTATGATATTTGTTTCTGTATTGTCAGATACATCGTCAATAAAGATGACGCACTCCAACTTTAAAAAAAAAAATACATTTAAAGATCTGCTTTTTTTCAGTTTTCCTTTTTGTTCCTTTTTTTGTCAGTTGAAAGAAAGTAACATTGTTTTTTTCAACTGATAGTATTGAATTGAATGTGTATCCATGGTTATTGCAACAACATTTGATCACTACCTGTGTGTATTACTTCAGAATCAATTTAGGCCTACAAAGAGTTACCCAGGCTTAACTCTTTCTGTTGTAAGTTCAGATAAAACTATCTTGATTTCTCTCCAATTTCCAATTAGCAACATAGTCGTCATACCAGCTAAAAATTTTAAGTCTCACTGCATGGCATAGTTATGACATCTAAACGACCAATCATATGCCTCCTCGTTCTCCTTTGTATTGTTGAAAAATGAGTTGGTACCAGACCTTGTGTACACTTTCTAAAAATATTCCTGCACTGCTCTTTGCATATGATCAAATTCCAGAAATGCAAAGTGGAAAAATAAAATATTCTCAATTTGATTTGTTGTTTTGTTCATTATTTATATATCTTAACACTGGTACATGTAAATATGCCGTTAACTGGTCCTATTTCTGTGCTAGCTAAGAGTAACAGATCATTTCCTGTGTAGACAATCAGTCATGGGAACCAAGGTGTTGTTGGCCCTACAAAGATGCAAAAGGTTGCTTTATAGACAAAACGGACGAGATAATTGAATGACAGTTAAAGAGTTGGCAACCATTCAATGAAATTTCCAAGTTGCATTCAAGCAAAGTAACTTTTCAACCATATATTCATTCATCCATGGCATATGTAAATTTAACCATGGTGTTTTTGGCTTTCACTGATTTACAGCTGTTTCGACAATTGATGAGTCCCACAGCTACTACTAGTATGCAAGAACTGTGCCTGGGTTGTAAAGATCCTCTTCCTCCCACCACTTCCATCCCACCTTCAGCCATAGGCTTAGCACAATCCAGGGAGAGTCCTGACTGACTTGTAAAATGCACACCTATATGCCACAACTTTGCATGACAATTTTATGTACAGTGGTACCTGTCTTGAGAGACCCCTTCTACGACAGACCGCAAATCTTTTTAAGACCACTCTCTCAGAACACTGTGCTATCTTTTCCATGTTATTATACCTCTATTGAAAGACCACCTGTTTTGAGAGACCACATTTTTACTTGCCCTAGAGGTGGTCTCTCAAGACAGGGACCACTGTATTGGGTTGCTTATTCAGCTGCATGTGATTTTCAGTAAAAACTTCACAGTCCATAACCCTTTGTTCTTGGATTTACCATGAAGGAAGAAAGTTCTTTCTCCATGGATCATCCACACACTATCTTACACTTCACATCTTCCAATGTTTTATTGATTGATTCACTTTGTTTTTTTGCTTTTGCTATTCATATGGTAGTAATTAAATTGTTACACAATTATGACCTGTTCTGCTGCTTGAACACAGAAGCCCACATCAATAAATTGAGTTATTAATACAATGCCCTCTAATACACATTTTTATTTATACATGGTATACTTTGTATATTGATAGGCTTTTATGAAAAGTTTTGATGTTACTGTGCAGCAGAGCATTGTCGTATAAAACATTACTGCTGTCTGGACATGTTTTTCAATGTGAATTAAATTTTATCATACATGTAAAAGTTCTTCAAAAAATCAGTACGGCACTAGTTCCATATGAATAATGATTGTTTTTTCATCTATACAGCAGTTGGATTATGTGTAAAGAGTTCTTGATAAAATCATATTCAAAGACTTCTGTATCAATGTACATGTATGAAAGAATTAAAATGTACAGCACTTGCGTCTTTCTGAAAGCCCTTTTTCCTTACTGGACATTTGGGCCAGCAAACTTATAAATTTTGGTAGTCAAAGACTATATTTTACTGGCCCAAGTAATCTAGCTGTGTTTAATAATTCAAAATTCTGATGGACATTTGAGCCTGCATTTCAGAAAGTTGACTGGTCCTCCTGAATTTTCAGTGGATAATAGCCTTCAATGAGGACCAGTGACTTTTGAGCGAGACTGTACCTGTCCTGTATGAACAATAGACGTCTATGTTTTTCTAGATCTACACAGAACATGCATGTATATGATAAAGAGCTCTTGATCACATACTGACATGCTCGCCCATATTAATAAGCAAGAAAATTAGATGTACAGCAGCACTACTGCCTGAATAACATGTTTTTATTCACACAGTTATTGGTGTGTGTGTGCGTGTGTGTGTGTATACATATATAAAGAGTTTTGTAAAGAAATACAAGTGTATTTCATTTTCAACACATCCCATGTTACATTTGATGAATTTGTGGTTATCTCGTGGTATTTTGGGCCTTGCATGCTTACCAGTTTCAACAGCAAGATGGTGAGAGCTAAGTGTGAATTGGGATACTGCTGTTCTACATCGTCAGCCTTCAATTACACTGAGACAGGGTTCTCTCAAAAACCGATTTTAAAAAATTTAATAGGTGCATAATTTGCCACCGTGTTCCTGGACATGCATCTTTAAAATAATTTGTTTTCCAGTTTTTTCTCTAAGGTTTAAGAAATAAATGTTGGAGGAGACTTCCTGTAAGAAAATTACTTGAATCTGGACAAACGTTAGGGGATGCAACAAACATTTGTGCAATAATCAGTCAGCTGGTCCGGTTTCGAACAAGCTACCTGAATGACAAGTGCACTGACTGTTGTCAATTATTATTGTGCAAATGCTTGCCCCTGAGCGATAATAGACAATATTTGAGTTCTTACCGACTTCTTGTCTTTTTGGTGTACCGACAGCAAAAGTCTACTTTGAATACACTTAAATTGTAAAGATAACGCGGGTCTATATAGTTTTCGTAACATCATCGTCTACAAATATTGCAGAACCAAGCAAAATTATTAAAATTTTGACACCGCGTGTCGTCTGGTCTCTTTACCAGAGGCCCGTTCTGTACATGAATGTGCGGGGTATATTATCCGCATGCACTGATAAAGTATTGAAACTGCCGAGTGTAAATGATGATGATGATGATGATGATGATAATAATAATAATCAGATAATAAATAATAAATTAAAAAATAAAACCTTTATACGAAATGAGGCCATATCTGTACGTCATGTGAAAAGATAAAAATATAACGATACATAGGCCTATATATATATATATATATATATATATATATATATATATATATATATATATATATATATATATATATATATATACATATATATACATATATATATATACACATACACATACACATACATATACATGTACATATACATATACATATAAGTGTAATTAAGTCGTGTAGACAAGAGGCAGATGAGACAGTGGATCATTGGCAGTTGTAGTGTGATGCATAAAGAGATATGGGAAGATTTTTACAGAAAGTTGCACAGGGAAGATTACAATTACAAGGGTTTAGAAGAGGTTCAGTGTTTGGAGGAAGAGGAACGTATAGCATGGATTTTAGGTTTGAAAGGTGGCTTTCTGGGAGGCAGGAAAGGTAATAAAAATGTACAGGACTACCTGGTAGGATGCTGGGAGAACAGGAATGAAATAATAGAAGGCAACAGGTTAAATTAGAATCCCAGAGTACAGGGAGGGGAGGGAATGGGAATGGTGGTAGCCCTTATAAGGGCCCCCATGGGGGCTCCCATGGGGGCTCCCATGGAAAAAACCTGAGCCTTAGAGGCAGGGATAGGGTGTGTGAGGGATGGATTTTTTTTTTATTTAATAATAATAATAATAATAATAATAATAATAATAATAATAATAATAATAATAATAATAATAATAATAATAATAATAATAATAATAATAATAATAATAATAATAATAATAATAATAATAATACGGTGGCTCTCCACTTGTCTGCCGCGGTCCTGTGTCACTCTGTGACACAGGTGGTAGTGAAAGGACAAATGCAACTTTGTAGGTAGATCTATAGTTTCTATTCATGTTTGTCCTCAACAATATGTAGACTTTTTACTTTGTACTTCTGTGTTTTCTATTTTTACGACTGATGAGCCAGCAATGACTCAACTTTGTCAATAAAAATATTACTTACTTACTTTACTGTGATTACAGCGCCATCTTTCATATGATCCATAAACTCCCTGGGAGAAAAACTCGGAAGCGCCCGGATTATATCTGCAGTGTAGTACTCTTTGAAGTTTCGGCGGTTCCTTTGGAGTGGATCAACGAACAGGTGCGATAAATTTGGGTAAGTGTTAACCTCTCTATTTGTTATATTTAGATTAATATACCGTCGGACAACTATGCTTCATCAAATCAATTATAGATATCATGTTTGATACTGACACTGGCAGTCAAAACTCCATTTACTAGTTAGAGTAATAGAGGCGTGGCCGAACCGAGGGCTGCGGCAGTCGGGTTGTTGAACGTTAATACTAGGAGCTGTTCATATTGAGAGGTGTCCTAAACAGCTCCGTGTGACAATCCGCGCATTGATGCAACAGTGTTGGAATCGAAAGCAGAATAACCAGGCCCTTTATTTACCTTTTTTGCACCACTTATTCATGATCCATGAATAAAAGCAAACAGAACTAGAACAGAAGATTTGCTTCACTGCAAATCTGTCTGGGTGCCTTCAAAATGAGACCAGTTTGAAATGCTACACTTTGCCATTGTTCAACATAATCTAAATTTCATGTATTAGCCTAATTTTTATAAAGTAAAATGCTACAACTTTGGTTCTTGGTTCATTGGATGTGGCCATGTCCCAAACTTATAAAATGAAGTTTGTATGAAGCTAGTATCTGTAATAGTCTTGAAGCTATTCAACATTTTAATTTTGTGTATTTGCCTAATTTGCA